>JAQZBX010104816.1:0-10912 GCA_029593785.1 Cabassous unicinctus
CTCTCCCTCTTCTCGCCTCCCTTCCCTCCCTCTTCCCCCCCAGACCGTCTCCCGGTCGCCTCTTTCCCTCCCCCCCTCCTCCCCCTCCCTTCGTAGCTTCTCCCACAGCCAATCAGAGCGTGGCCCTCCCGCGACCCCGCCCCTCCCCGGCCGTTCCGGGCGGGCCGGGCAGGGCAGGGCAGGGCCCAGGCAGCGGGTGCGGGAGGGCGGCGCCGCTGGGCGGGGGCCGATGGGGCCTGGCGGATGCGAGGCGTCCGCGCGGGGCTCGCCTGGACGCGGGTGTGCGGGGCGGTGAGGGAGTGAGGCGGGCGCTGCGGCCCGCCCGGGATGGGCCAGCCCGGGCCTGGCGGGGCCGAGTTGGAGGCGAGGGCGGCGCGCGGGCCAGGCCTGCGGGGCGGGCGGCCGGGAGGCTGAGGTAGAAGTGGGCGCGGAGGAAGGGGCCGAGCCAAGGCGGTGGGTGGAGCGGCGAGGGGGGCGGAGGCTGGGCCGCGGCGGGCGAGCAACGCGGCGCGCCTGTCCCGAGCTCGGCGGCTGCGGCGGGGCGCCTGAGGAGGCTGAGGCGGCGGCGGGCCTGGACGAGCGCCCGGACGTGGCGGACGAGGCGCCGGGGGCCCCCATGGGCGGGTGTGTGGGCGCCCAGCACGACTCCTCGGGCAGCCTCAATGAGAACTCGGAAGGCACCGGAGGTAGGTGAGCGCCAGGGGGCAGCCTCGGTCCCCCATTGTTCCCGGCCAGGCCCGGCCACCTGTCCCGGCCCCCTTCGGGCCGGCGGATCGCGCGGCCGGGCCCCCCGCGCCCCTTTGTCATCCCCCTCCTTACGTCACTCCCCGCGCTCCGCTTCCGGCCGCCCACCGGCCTCGGGGGTCGCCCCCTTCCCTCTGCAACCCGGGAGAAAATTCCTCTGAGTGCCGGAGATGCAGCCCTGGACTTCGCCGACCCCACCGCTTGGGCTCGAGAAACTCGGGCCAGAAACTGGCTTTCTGGCCACCTCACTCTTTCTTCAGCCTGTTTAATTATTCAGGAACAGGATGGCGGCGCTGGGGTTGCAGAAACGCGAATTGATGGTGGGGGGACAGTTGGAGCGGGGAGCCTAATGCCTTCGCTCCGACGGGCCCCGCCACATCTCTCCGCACCCGTCCTTGTTCAGCAGAGTTGGCTGGTCTCAGCTTTCCCGAGTTTCAGATGACAGCTGCCCTGGTTGGTTCCAGTTTGGCCATTTAAACCTGCAAGTTTCTGAAGCTCTGCTGGGGAAGTCTCAAATGGCCACAGGCATTATTTTAAGGAGGGGTGGGGAAGCGATCTGCCCGAGTTAAACGTGGCTTCTTGCTACGGGATGGAAGACTTGGGCCAGTTTGCTGTCGGGGTGGGCTAGTCAAATTCCAATCCGTCTTACGTAAAGGAAAATGTGTAGGATAAAAGTACAAATGCAGTAGAGTCTGACTGAACCCCAGTAGGATCAGTACTTTTCAAGTTTTCTAACACATAAAGCACTTCTGCGTTATTGTAAATAGCAATTTGCTGAAGAGAGGAATTTTAATTCAGTCGATGTTTTAGTACGGCAATGTAATGAGTTAATTCTACCTTTACTTAGGTTGTGACCTTTTGCTCTGACCATACTATAGCATTTGTAGACTTTAGAATGTTTTAGTGAAAGAATAGCAGCTTCTAGGAAGAGCTAAGATGACAGTATTGGTTTTGTTCTGACTTGAAGTTAGATGTCTCAAAATGTGAGATATATTTAGAATTCCTAAAGTAAGTTGGGGATGGGAAGTTGTAAAAGTTTTTTCTTAAAATACTAACATTTAGACCATCTTGCTTAAAGGCATGTCATTTAAGCTCAGTCTGTAAACTGTGTACATCTAACTTTATTTAGTCTGATGAATTTTCTGAATTACATGATGTTAAGCCACGCCACTTTATTAAAACCTATGGGTCTACTGAATGACTGCATCCTGGACAAATAATTTGAGAGTTCAGTGAAGGGTGTTTTGAAAAAATAGTCCATAAAAATGCCTCTTTAGGGTGCATTAACAACGAGATCCTCAGTGACTACAAAGCCGGAAGATAATAGGGACATGATTGAAAACAGCCTTGGGTTACAGTCAAATTGGGGGTCAAAATGGTTCTTTCTCTGATTGAGGTGATCATTAATGGTACCAAAGTACTTATTTTAGGTTGTTTTTAGTTTTCATTTTTTAAAGTTTTTTTTTTCACACACTGATTTTAAAATTCTAACCAATTTTTCCCCCTCTTGGTATTGAACTTGAACCAATTTATTCAAGCCCTTTGGTAGTATAGCTTTAGAGCAGCCAGGCATTATTAGCATGGGCTTTTTAAATGCAAGAAGTCTTGGGGACCTATGTGGCTCAAAAGGTTGGGCTTCTGCCTCCCATATGGAGGGACCTGGGTTCAATCCCTGGAACCTCCTGGTAAAAATTAAAAAAGAAAAAAAAAAAAGAAGGGCTCTGTTAAATGCAAGAAGTCTTAGCTTTGGGTAATTTATTACCACTGGTATCCAGTTGGATAGCTATAGTATCAGTTTCTTGGAGGACTGAAATCTTGGGACCGGAAGCTATGCTATATCTTTCCCAAGTCAAATTTAGAAAAAAGACCAATCATCAAAAACCTCTTGTTTTCTTTCAGAGAGAGGGCATGGCCCTGATGTAACTGACCGGGCAGGACTGTGTGGGATAAAAGGATTATTTCTGGAATTTAATTATAGAAGCCTTTATTCTCCATTATTGTTTTGATAGGTAAGAGTTAATTGTGGGTTAATGGAATTAGCTCAGGTGAGTGTTTCAGGTTAACAATTTAAATTGTTCTGGGTTATTACAGTAGGTTTTTGTTGAGAAGGAAAAGACTTTTTCCTATGGGTGTTGGCATAGATCCTTAGCTTTTCAAACATGCAGTGGTTGTTAGTAGTTTTAATCTGGACATCGGGTTATAAAAACCCTTTTATCAACATGAAATAAAAATGTGGTTTTCACATGCTTTTCATGACATTTATAATTGTACCTATATGTTGATCATGTACCTTATTAAAAATGGCTTGACCCTTTCCGAATGTTGGCCAGCCTTAGTTTAAAAAAACAAAAACAAAAAAACAACCTTTTTGGCCAATTGAATTAGTATACTTTCCCTCTTTTAGATATGCAAATAATTGTATGTATATCGTGTAAAGTGTCTATTAGTCTTTGAAAGAATTTTGGGAAATTATTGCAAGCCATTTGGAAATGGCTTCATTCACGTTATAAGATTTGTGTTATCTATTGTTTTGGAATCATTTCTATTATTTTCCTCAGGCATATCTTGCCTAGAATTCAGTTTTTGAATTTCATCTACTTTGACCGTTTTTAATGCCTAATATTAAGGTATATCATAGAGGTTATGCAAGATTATTTAACATTTCTCCCCAAGCATCCATGCTTCTAGAATTTCTGGTAGTTTTGACATTTTTTTGACAACATACTCTGTATGGCTCTCTGCCTTATTATGATGGCATTGTGATGTTGGTTTACGCACTAAGGCCCTCTAGATGAGGCTTTAGCCCATGACATTTGCTAAGGAATTAGGTCCCCTATGGTTTTTAGAAATAAGAAAAAAACTATAAAATTAAAATAATTGAATACAGTCAACTAGTTTCTTTTTTCACTTTTTTCACCTTTTTAATTAAAGTGTGATGATGTACAAAATTTGCTCTCATTTTCTGGGTGCATCATTTATACATTCAGTGATATCCCAAGAAGACTTACTCTGGTGGTCACAAGTTCCAAGATTTACATGAGAATAAATAAATGTTGGACATTCATTTCTTAAGTCTTTATTTCAGAATGTCTTGGGAACATCATTGAGTTTTTTCAGATATCCATTTATAGCAGGCTTACAGACACCTACTCAGAGAGTAACAATGGTTTTTGAATAATAACAGCTACCATTTATCCAGCATTTATTATGTAACAGGTACTGTGCTAAGTGATTATGTTATCTCATTTAGTCCTCAACGACTCTGAGGTGGGTAATATCTCTATATTATGGATGAAGAGATTAAAATCCAGAGAAATTAAATAGCTTGCTAACACACACAGTTTATATATGGTAGAGTCAGAACTTGAATCCAAGGAGGGCTATAATAAAGAATGGTAGTTTATTTTTATTCCCTCTTTCCTTCCTTCTCTCCCTCTCTTTTTTCCCTCTCCTCCCCTCCCTCTTTCTTTGTTTTATTTTAAAAAATATAATCAAGTCTTCACTGATGGAGAAGGAGAATAGATCTACAACCAGTAATTCACAAATCTTGTAACTAACATTTGCTTTCTCAACTATGAATAGAAAAATTGACTTTTAAAATATTTCCTCTGTCTACTCTGGTGAAAAGGCTGATTAGCAGTGAAATGGTTTTTAAAAAGTTGACAAAAGTATTTCATATACTCTTTAGCTTCTTAATCAAAAGATGATGGTTGTGTTTTCTGTGGAAGCATTTTGCAATCAACAGGCATTGAGTAACCACATTATGCCCAATGTTGAATTGGTTACTGTGGTTTCTCCATAAAAGGAATCATGGTCCTGTTTCGTGAGTATGTTAAAATCCTTTTTTTAGGAAACAATATAATATGCACACATAAAACAACTATAAATCACTATAAAAACAGGGAGTGGGGCATATAAGAATCCCTTATTTTTTTTATGTAACAATTTGTGTAATCTAAGTATCTTTTAAAAATAAATAAAAAATATATTTTAAAAAAACCACTATAAAAACAGATGATACCATAGTATAAACTGTGCAAGTTCTGAGGGAAAAAAGGAAAACTGTGATCTCAGCAGGATAGTCAGAGAAGGCTCTTTAAAAGTGATCAGTAAAAGCCGGTTTTTAAATATGTTCTTCATAGACCATGATGGAGGAATGGTTATGAGCTAAGGCTTGAAAGTGGTTGTAAATAATACACACACTGTGTAGTGGTTAATGAGGTGGCTGCCTTGGCTGGAACAGACTGTGTGGCAGGAAATGGAGAAACTAGACAGGTAGTGAGTAGGATGCTACTTGGACTGTTTGAGGAGTAGCTCGTGATCTGATGAAAAGAGATAATGAAAGAGTTTTCTGACTGATCTGTATTCATTCAGTAAGTATTTGTTGAGCCACTGTTGTGTTCTAGTTACTGGGATAACAACAAAGAACAAAATGTCCCTGGCCTCAAGGAATTTGCAGGCTAGCACGATGCTGCTCAAAGTGTCCTAGACCAGCAGCATTGGCATTACCTGGGAGCCTGTTAGAAATGCAGACTTTCACACCCCATCCCAGACTTACTGAATGAGAATCTGTGTTTTAACAAGATTCTTAAGTCATTCTTATGCACATTAAAGCTTGAGAAGCACTATTCTAATGTATGGGAGTGTTTAAAGTGGAACAGATAAGTGAGGAACCCATCAGAGAAAAAAATGGCATGAATTGGTGATTTATTGGATATAGGAATATAGAAGAGAAAGAGAAGGAAAATTATTCCCTGTTTGTGAGCCTGGTGACCAGGATGATTGAAGTGATTTGATAGTTATTGGGAAATAAGAAAGGCATATTTGGGGAATGCCCTAGTTCAGCTTTCAGTATGCTGAAGTTTAAATGACAGAAGAATTTTCAAGTGAAGACATCATGTAGGGTGGTACACAAGTTTAGATATAAAATTCCTAGGTATTTAGAATTATGGATGTGGAGTTTGGAGTCAGCTGGGGGAGGCTGACTGAAGGTATAAAAGTGAATGGTGGCACTGATTGTGGCTCAAGCAGTTGAGCACCGGCTTCCCACATGCAAGGTCCAGGCTTCAATCCCCAGCCCCGGTACCTCAACAACAACAACAAAAAGTGAATGACTTCACTGTAAATCAAAAGAGAAGAGAAGTAATAAGAAATGAGTCATGAAAGTTTCACAAAAGGTGAAGAAGTGAGAGAAATCACCTCTAACCATGGCTTAACATGTAGTAGGTACTTAGTACTCTGAATTTCGTTGGGAAACATAAGGAGAAGAGGTCTCTCCTTGTAAAACTGATAGATCAGATTGTGTTTTAACAGAGCATGTTACAATTCCAGAAAATAATTTGGTTCATTAACCTTTCATTCTTGTTGTATTTGCAGAAATTCCAGCTATGGTTTGTTACTCATTCTAACACAGGGTTGACTCCTTGGACATCCAACCCCACAATATATTAACAGCCCTTTGAGGTTGGTATGTTCCTGGACAAACACATTCTCTGCAAGACATCAGTTTCTTCACCAAGAATATCAGGCATTGTCTCTTCCTTGATATATTTTCAGCATCCTGTACATTACTTCTGCACATCATTTTACTAGATTGTTTATTGAATTTTCTAATCTTAGGCTTCTTCTTTTAGGGCTATGCCTATAATAAATCATGAAGCAAAATTGAGCATGGAGGACTGAAGATTTAACCCTAGGTGGACAATGGAAGTAAAAATTCTTCATGTTTTTGGGGTTGGTGAGCTCTAGGACCTTATGAGATGGGTGCAGAAAATTTCATACCCCTTTGGAGAGAGACTTCTGCTGTGAAATAGGAGGCATTTACTTGATGGGAATCAGGGTGGCTGATTTTACCAGGATGAGTGGAGTTGTGGGAGAGGACCAAAAGGGAAATAGGCAGCAAGAAAATGTAGGTTGAAAATAACATAGTGGTACTCTAGGCAGGTATGTGAGAACTGACTATAGGTCAGGATGCTCCAGTTGGAAATACTGGATTCAGGGAAACCTGAATGCTTTTTGGGAACAGATTTAAGCATTAGAGTTTACATTAAAAACTGACATGGGCCACTGTAGCCACTGCCTAATTGGCTACCTTCCATGGGCTAGTCCTGTTAAGCAAGGTAATTGAGTTTTTTCCTCAGTCAAAATGATCTTGGAATTTGTTAATCCTTGCTGTGGATGTTAAATGAGGCTTTTTTCTTTGAATCTACTTTTAGTTCGGGAACCAATTATTAGCACTGTGGACAGAAGCTTTAATCCATTGAAAATGGTAGAAATCTTCATTTCTCTGTCTTTGATAGCCGTAGTCATATAACACCTGTCTTCCTTTTGGATTGGTTTGATAGATGGATTTTATTTTTAAATCTATCTGATTTTCTTATCGTAAATGCAAAGCTTTGGCAGCACCTTGTTAGTAGTAATATAACCAGGTGGGTCTTCTAATGAGAATGGTTATTGGAGGTTAATCACTAGTAATAATGAGCTTTTGCCTTTACATTAATGAGTTAGTTATATATCTTTTGTGGCTTTTGGACAAAACACACTCTTGTTGCAAGAAAGCATTAGATTGGTTTAGGTTAAGCAACACGATCAAATTAGCAACATGATCAAATTAATTGGGCATGACGATAAATTTGCTGATGTAGTGATTCTCTCGTATTTTCTTACTGCAGACCACCTGAATGGTTTATCTTCATTTGGTGGACCATTGCATCTGATTCTTCCCGCCGCCCCTCACCATCCCTACCCAGCTTTCTGCTTCTGCTTACCGGGCAGTACTAGGCTACCAGAAAGTGCCTCATTCACTGGTAGTTCAAGGACCATAGATTGAAACTTTACTAACGCGTATGTACTTAAAAGATGCATGTGTGTTGGCCAAGAATAATCAGCATGTATTCATCTTGCATCAGCTACTTCTCCATGCAGTCAGCAAGAATCAAGCTTGTTTTTGAATATATCCAAATATTGAGTGAAGAGGTTAAATATTGCTGAGTATACATTGGGCATTGTGATGTCATGTTTTTGCATGTTTGCAATAATACTTTTAGAAGTTTCCACTGTAACTTTGTTTTCAGAAATGGAATTTCTGTTGAAGTTAGATGTCTAAGAAAAAGGAAATGTTTATGTGTGAAAGTCATTTTAAATGAACTTGTTTCAGTTTGAGATCTTAATCATATACATTTGCTCAAGACTTGACTAAGTAATGATTTGGTGACTTTTCAGGCTTTTCTGATTGAGTTCTTAAACTCACAGGAAGTTGTTAGATAATTTTTGCCTTTATTATAATTGTCTCTTAGCTAAGTAGCAAATAGCATGGTCAGACTACTACTTTGCATCAGTTCGGATGTTTCCATGCTTCTGGGCTATGCAATAAGAATTTCAAAAGGGCAGAGTAACAAATAGCCAAATTCGTGTAGTTATAAATCTGCTTTATGATAAAGTATGATCTTTAACCAAGGGCAAGTACTTTATTTCTTAAGTCAGTTAAGATGCTTCTTCCTGAAACTTAAAAATAGTTGGCCTCCATTATTTCTAACTCCTCAGCATTTGAAAATAGTTATAATTATAGAAATAACTAAGACCTGCTCTATGATGTCAAGTAGCTTACTGTCTAATGGCAAAATCAAATACTTAAATAATTAGGTAAAAGAGTAGAAGTCTGTATAGCAATAAAAATGTATTTTGGAAGTTGAAGGAGTTGTGGGGAGCGGGGTCAGAAAGCTTCACTGAAGAGGTGGTATTAGAATTTGGTCTTGAAAGAGGAGTGGGACCAGAAGGCAGAAGGGCATTCTATATGCAGAGGAAATTACTTGTTCAGTGATAAGAAAAAACATGGCATTTTGGGGGACTGGCAAGCCTGTGGAGGGGATAGGTGAAACAGAAAGTTACTAAAGCATGTTGTAAGATTCTGGAAGGCCATACATTGCCATAAAGAGTAGACCAAGTTGTGAGACAATCTTATAGGTGATACTAATTAAGTGGCTTAAATTTTTTTTTTTTTATGCTTCTGTTGATTAAACTAATTTCCATGTAATGCATTCTGCAGGATTGTTTTATATGAAATTCTGATATAATAGGTTGTTATAGTCTCTGAAAGATTTCTGTTCTTTTTATAATTTTAATGGTATTGTCACAAAGTAGGCATAAGAAATGTATCGACCTTTTTCACATGCACATGTATGTGTTTGTCCTATATCAGTCTGTGTCTCTTAATTAGGTCCCAGTTTTCTGGCTTTTGGAAAGTTTGGATTAAGATTCTGTAGATCTGCCTGTTTTTTTAAAATCTCTGCTATGAGAAGAGGCCTGCATTAGCTGTGGTACTTCGGCCTCAGTTTCTTCCATTATTGAAAGAGGAGATCAGATTAGATAATCTTTACCAAGATTACATTTAATTCTTTTTTCCAAACCTTTTGAATGACAATTTTCAAATGTATTGGAACATTGAAAAACTAGTACAATGCTTGAATTAACCATCACCTACATTAAATAAATATTTTATTATATTTACGTTATATATTTATATATTTATTTAAAAAATACCTTTTTCTTTTTTATTTAAAAAATACAGACATCATGATACTTTAACATGCATCTCTTAGAAATAAAGTTGTTCTCCTGCATAACCACAATACCATGATCACTCCTAAAAAAGATTAGGACATTCCCTAATGTCCTCTGAGATAGTCCATAATTGAAACCCCCCCAATTGTCCCCAAAATGTCTTTTTTAGATTTTTTTTTTTTTTTTTTCCAAAACAGGATCTAGTCAGTATTTTCTCATTGCATTTGTCACTTCTAGTTAAGTCTCTTTTAGAACCCTTTCACCCCTTCTCCATTACATTGACTTTTGGAAGAGTCTTATGGACTGTTCAACTTTACGGATTTGTCACATTGTTTCCCTGTGGTGTCATTTAATTTGTTCCTCTATCCTCTGTATTTCCTTTAAACTGGAAACTAGGTAGATCTAATTCTAAAAGAGCATGATTCCTTGCCTATTTCCCAGGTTATAGTGGATTCAGATTCTTTCCACTTCTTCTCTGCTGTCTTCCAACACTGGAATAATTTTTCCTTGTTGAGCAAGTCTGAGCCTTTTTCTCATTTTTCTACCTAGATATAATCGTGCCATCTTCTGAACTTCCATAGTACTATTGTTACAGTACTTATCTCTCTCCACCCCCTGGTTTTTAATCACCTAACCTGGTTATTTTGTTTGTTTGTTTATTTATTTACAGGAGTCACTGGGGATTGAACCTGGGACCTTGTACATGGGAAGTAGGCACTCAACCACTGAGCTATATCAGCTTTGCTAACTTGGTTATTTTTGTAAATTATTTATCCTCTTGGAGTGTAAGCTGCATTGAACCTGAGACAGTTTTAGCTTTGGTTTTCATAATGCTTTAGGCTCAGTTAACATTTGTGTGGACACATCTTTGATTTTATAATGGTGTTGGGGAGAAAGTAATATTCACCTAATAGAAGTCTCACTGAATTCTAGAAGAGGAGCTTTGTTAAACGTGACTTCATTCTGTGACAAAAAGATCTGGGAATCAGAACCCTGGAGTTCTGGTTCCACCTCTTGACACTCTCTATGACTTTAAGTAAATCACTTGACTTTCTTGCTTCCTAGTTTTTTCTCACTTATAAAATGAACATTTTGGATGAGATCAGTAGATTCAAACTTATAAAACAGTTGAATCTTCTTTTTAGGTGTATCTTACATTGAACACCAATGTATCAACCTCAGCATTTTATTTCCTTTTATTTTATTTTGGTTGTATAGGGTCACTGATTCACATACACAAAAAATAAAAAGAGGGGGGCGGATGTGGCTCAAATGGTTGGGTGTCCATCTGCCATATGGAGGGACCTGGGTTCGATCCCCGGGACCTCCCCGGTAAAATAAAAAATATATATATATAGAAGGCGCATGGGCTGCCAGGCTCGGTGAGCCGCCAGGCCCCGGGAGCCATGCAGCAAGATGATAACGTAAAAGGAGAGAGACAAGACGAGATGCTCCGAAAACTCTGAAAACCAGGAGCCGAGGTGGCGCAGATGGCTAGAACACCTCTCTCCTACATCGGAAGTCTTCAGGATCGAATCCTGGTGAAGACTGGAGGAGGAGGATGAGAAGAGATGAAACAGACACAGAGAATTGCCCAGCGAATGGACAC
>JAQZBX010104817.1:0-10916 GCA_029593785.1 Cabassous unicinctus
TTGCGCTCACTGTCTGCTTACTGTCTCTTTAGGAGGCACTGGGAACCGAACCTGGGACATCCCATGTGGGAGAGGTGCTCAATCGTTTGAGCCACCTCTGCTCCCTGCTTTGTTGTGTCTCTCATTGTGTTTCCTTTTTGTGTCTCCTCATTGCATCATCTTGTTGTGTCAGCTCACCATACCAGCCCCTGGGTTCAGTTTGCTGTCTTTCCCGTCTTCTTTAGGAGGCAATGGGAACCGAACCCGAGACGTCCCACTTGGTAGGCAGGCACCCAAATGCTTGAGCCACATCTGCTTCCTGACCTTATTGGCTTTTGAGTAAACAATCCTAACCTAAAAGGCACTCAGAGAAAGGCCAGTAAATCTTAAAAATCACATCCCAGATGTTTTTATCGGAATTCTGGATGCTATAGTCTTTTTTTTTTTTTTTTAAGGTGTTCCCTCCCTCCCCGATTATGTCAGTGATATATTGTAGAAATTTGCAAAATACAAAAAAAAAAAATTTACCCATATCTCTTTTGCCAAGAAAGCCACTATTAGTATTTGTGTATATTTACCTTTCTGTTAAGCCCTCATGTAGACGTAATTGAACATAAATGGTGCACATTGACCAGCCTTGTTAAGCTGTATTTAGAAATCCTCATAAACATCATAATGATTGCTGCAGATTATTGTGTGAGGTCGACATGCTCCAGTAAGTAATCCAGCCATTTGCTTACTATTAGACACTAAATTTAGGGCCTTTTACACATTTTTCATTTTAAAAGCAAAGCTATTTGAATACCTTTTGTGTTTAAAAACGTGTGCATGTCTTCATATAATTTTTCCTTTGTTTTAGGAATAGAATTCTAAAAGTGGAATTACAAGGTCAAACAACATCTGACAAAATTGCTTTATAGAAATGTATCCTTTTACATACCATATTTTAAAGGTTTTCCTAATCTAAAAGTAGAAAGGATGTTTTGTTTTTTTACTTCCAAGATTAGTTTTTTGTGTTTTGGTGTTTTTATTTCATCTTATAAATTTTCTTTGCAAAAGTATTAGCTTTTCAACATATCTCCTGAAGTTTTCAATTTGTATGCACGTGACATTTTCTTTAATTTTTCTTCTAGCCCTTTTAAGATCTTCCCCATCTGGAAACTAGATATATATCTTCCTATATGTTCTATCATACTTTTTATTAAGCAACATTTACCTTTTTTGTTTCACCTGAAAATATTTCTGTTTATATTTCTAATTATTAATACTTATTTACAGGGAAGCGGGTGTGGCTCAATCGATAGATCTCCCGTTTACCATATGGGAGCCCGGGGCCTCCTTGTGAGGGCAGGCCAGCTGGCCGGCCCGCGCAGGGAGGTGGGCTGATGCAGCAGGACCTCACAGCAGGAAGCGGGTGTGGCTCAATCGATAGAGCCCCCCGTTTACCATGCGGGAGGCCCCTGGTTCGCTTCCCGGGGCCTCCTTGTGAGGGCAGGCCGGCCCCAGGCGGCACGGTGGGCTGATGCAGCAGGACCTCACAGCAAGGGGGAGATAAGCAGACACGGAAAAAACACACAGCGAATGGACACGGCAAACACAAGCAGCAAGGGGGCGAAAAATAAATAAATAAATAAATAAGTCTTTTTTTAAAAAAAAAAAAGACTTATTTACATTTCACAGTTCCATTGCTTACCTAACAAACTTAACAAAAAAACTTAACAACCACTCCTCTAAACCCAATCCAGAGTCACATTTCCTGCTTATCTCAAAACATTCTCTCTTTTTTTGAATTACAGAAGTTAGAGGTTTGCAGAAAATACACCCACCCCACCTATGATTAACACTTGGCTTTAGTATGGTACATTAAACAACATTCAACTTTTATCAGTTTCATTCTGGTTTATGTATGGTGTTGAGTAAAAATTTAAATAGACTTTTTCCCTTTTCTGTTCGTGTATGTGTGTCTAAAGAAAAATTGCTACCCAGATTTACATCACCACTTATTGAATGGTTCCTACTAGTTTGTATTGATTTGCAATGCCTCTTATATATATTATTATCCTAGGACCTATTTCTAGGTTAATTCTAGTCTATCATTTGCTCCTATACTAGACCCATACTCTTAATATATATATAATTAGAAGGGTACATTTCACCCTGTATTCTTTTCAAAAATTTCTTCATGTGTCCTCCAGGTAAATCTGAGTCACTTTCTCAACCACAGAGCCACTAGGATTTTGATTAGAAGTCTGTTAGAGTTAAAATTGGGAAACGTAGACTTTTAGTTCCTAGAATGTGGGAAAGTCAATGTTTTGTGTGTTTTTGTGATTCTTGCTCTTTGAACTTTTATATTTTTAAGAGCTAATAACTTTTCATTGACCATTGAGATATCTCATAATTTCTCAAAATGCGCTTTGGCATTTGACTGTTAATATATTGTTATATTAGCATTTTAATAAAATAGAATTTTGGATGCAACAAATAAGTAAAATTAGTGTGTGGTTTTGTTTTGTGTTGTCTATGCCAAGTCATGACTTAGAGTTAAATTATCTTAATGAAACAAGTAGAGTAGACATCCTTCTTTACTCAGTGCTCTAAAACTATTTGTTATTCCTGTGCTCAGCTGTTCCTTAAATTGCCTAGTCCAAAAATGGTTTTTAGAAGTAATTCTTTAATAACTTTTTATCTTTCCTTTGTGTTTCCTCCTCTTGTTTCTGCTGCTTCACAGATCATTCTTTAGAATTTTTATTTTTCCAGAAAGTAATCAATATCTTGAAGATATTCTAATGTATTTGCATAGTGTAATATAAAGTGGATTTTATTCCTTTTTAATCCTTCGTATCTATTTCTACCAGTTTGTTTCATTTGTGTATTCTCCTCTATTTTACTTTATTAAATTTGTCGCAGATTTCTCTCTCTCATTGGGTAGCAGTAGTAGTAGTTGGTTGATTTTAAAAAACTGGACTCTAGAATTGTATATAAAAATTCATGTATTTGGACTTTTATCTTTATTCCTGTCTTCTTTGCACTCCTTAGGCTTATTTTTATTTTTCTCCTAACTATTCAAGATTCCTAGTTTATTTTCATTCATATTTATAAGAAAGAAAGCATTTGTAGTAATGAGTTTGAACTGCCAGACTAGCCCACACTTTGGATAAATGGTTCTTGAATTTTTGCCCTGTTAAAAAAGTTTTTCTATTTTTCATATTGTTTTTGATAACCTATTGGAATGAAGCAATTAGTTAAATGTGTTTGGAAAGGTGTTTGGGGAGGTTTACATGATTGTTAGGTTGGTGTGAAACTGGGAAGAGATGTTTTAGTGTGATTTACCCAAGCAGTTACTACATGTTGCTTCTAGTTAATTAAACTAATACGCAGTCTGTGCAGGTTCACTATTTGCCCGTGTATTTACCAGTTTGGTGCTCCCAATTCCTTTTTAGATCCACATTTCTTTCTGGTATCATTTTTCTTCTGTTGGAAGAAATCCCGTTAACATTTCTTGTAGGGCAGGTCTGCTTGGGGACAAATTCTGTCAGCTTTTTTCTGGAAAAGTTTTTAATCACCTCTGTTTTTGAAGGGCATTTATGTTGTATGTATAGGTTGACTTTTATTTAAGTTTATACACTTTAAAAATGTCATTCTGTTGTCTTTCTGTCTTGTTTGCATAGGGTCACTCTTATCTTCTTCTATTTATGATGTCTTTTTTTTCCTCTACCTGCCTTGAAGATTTTATATTTATCACTACTTTTCAGCAGAATATCATGGGCCTTAATCAGGTTTTCTTTGTGTTTATCCTGATTGGCAATTGTTAAGTTTCTTGGATCTCAAAATTTGTCACAAGTTTCTCTCTTATAGTTTCCATCAAATTTGGAAAACTTTCAGCCATTATCCCTACAAATACTTTTATGTATCCTGCCCCTTTCTGGAATTCAGATTACACATAAGCACTTGATGTTCTCTCACAGGGCACTCAGGCTCTGTGTTTTCTTTTGTTTTGTTTTTTTCCTGTCTCATTTCTCTATAGGTTTCATTTTGGATGGAGTCTATTTCATCTCATTTCTGCATCTCTGTCTAGTAATTAATCTTTCTTTTGGTGATGTGTCCTATTTTCATGCTTCTTTGGAGGCCTAGTACTTTTTAATTGGTTTTCTACGTTTTAGAGTACAGGGTTTTTTGGTTTGCTTTTAGAGAGTGTTAGATTTATTCTGGCAGGAAATAGTTAATTGCAGATCAGTTTGATACTTTCAAGGCTTGTTTTTAACCTGTTAGTGTAGTTCTAGAGTATCCTCTATTCTAAAATGAGATTTGTACCTCTTTTGAGGTCTCTGCTGAACACCCCTATGTATTCAATTAAGTATCTCCCCTCTCGCTGGCCTCTGAACCCCATGTAGGTGCTGGGAATTGCTCAGATTATAGGTCTCCAGTAATTGTTCTTTCCTCAAAAGTTGTTCGTGGTCTAGCTTGTGGAATTTCATGCTACACGTGCTCAGATTGGTATCCACGAGAAAGACCTGAGGAGATCATTCACGGTTTGGGAACTCTTTCTCTGTAGCTCCCTCCTCTCCAATGCCCTGCCCCCACAAAGAATGGCCCCCTGGACTTCCCAGGGCCAGCCTGTGTTCCCAGCTCAGCAGCTCTGCTGGGCCATACTTGGATCCTTCTCCCTACACCTGCACTGTGAAAATTGCCTCCAGGCAGAAGGCAGGGCCTGTTGTCAGACTCACCTTGTTTGTCTCCTTCACTCTGGGAACAGAGCCCTGCACTGCTGCTGTTATCCACTGTCTGAAAACAGTTGTTCCATATTTTTTGTTCAGTTTTCTAGCTATCAGGGGCAGCCGAAGAAGTCCAGACACTTCATACTCTTACGATCGGAAGTTTAAGTCACATTTCCCTTTGAGGAGACCTACACTTTTGGAAGCTTTTTTTTTTTTTTTTTAATTGAAGTATTCATGCATAAACATACATAAACAATAAGTGTATAGTAAAAGTTGTGAACTTACAAAACAAACATGCATAACATCATACAGGGGTCACATATGTGACCCCACCATCAACACCTTGCATTGTTGTGAAACATTTATTACAAATTATGGAAGGATATCATCAAAATATTACTACTAACTATTGTCCACATCTCACCTTTGGTGTATTTTTCCTTCTACCCACCCCTTTATTATTTTTTAATATATGTTTATTAAAGAAGTTGTGAACTTACAACACAGTCATGCACATGTGTAAAATTTCCATACAACACCACTTCACCAAGACACCACACTGTGGTGGAAGATTTGTTACAGATTATGAGATAATATCATCAGACTCTTGCCACCAATGATGGTCCATAGTGAACATTTGACACCCTTTTTCCATACTCCCCCATTATCTACACAGTACGTCTTTGGCATTGATGCAAGAATATTACAATATTGCTGTTAACCACAGTCCATAGGTCACGCCAATTGTATTTTTCCCATGGAATAGTGATGTACATATGCTCTAGCTAACAGAAGGACACTCTTGCATCAGTACCATCAACCACAATTCTCATCTACCTCTGGGTTCACTGTGTTATTCATACCCTGGAATATTCTCTAGCTTTCTTTCAATTGACATTTACAACCCCAGACTACCCTTTTCTGTCACAATCCTATTTATAAACCAGCTGCTATTCACTGTAATATGTTACCATCAACTCTATCCATTTCCACACTTTTACAGTCAAGTTAATTAATAAGCATCAGTCCTTCTCAGTCCTCCTCTTATCTCCTAATAACCTGTACTCTAGATCTTAACTCCATGCATTTATTTGTATTTAGTTCATATTAATGAGATCATACAATATTTGGCCTTTTGTGTCTGGCTTACTTCACTTAGCATAATGTCTTCAAGATCCATCCATGTTATCATATATGTCCCAATTTCATTTCTTCTTACTGCAGCATAGTATTCCATCATATGTATATAACACATTTTGTTTATTCATTCATTGGTTGATGGATACTTGGGTTGTTTCCATCTTTTGGCAATTGGGAATAACGCCGCTAAGAATATCATGGTGCAGATGTCTGTTCGTGTCACAGTTTTCAGTTCTCCTGGATATATTCCTAGTAGAGGAATTGCTGGATCATAAGGCATTTCTCTGTTTAGCTTCCTGAGAAACCACCAAACTGTATTCCACAGAGGCTGCACCATTTTACCATCCCACCAAAAGGGAAGAAGTGTTCCTATTTCTCCACATCCTCTTCAGCACTTATTATTTTCTGTTTTTTAATAATGGCCATTCTGTGTGGTGTGAGATGATATCTCACTATCGTTTTGATTTGCGTTTCACTAAGAGCTAGTGATATGGGACAATTTTTCATGTGATTTTTTGGCTATTTTAAATTCCTCTTTGTAGAAATATCTTTAAATCTTTTGCACATTTTTAAATTGGATTGCTTGCTCTTTTATTGTTGAGTTGTATGATCTCTTTATATGGAATGAAAATCAAACCCTTATTGGATATGTGGTTTCCAACTACTTTCTCCCATTGAGTGGGCTGCCTTTTCACCTTCTTGATGAAGTCCTTTGAATCACAAAAGTGTTTAAGTTTGAGGAGGGCCCATTTTATCCATGTTTTCTTTACTTGCTCCTACTTTCAGTGTAAGGTTTAAGAAACCCACCCACCACCAGGTCTTGAAGATGTTTTCTTATATTTTCTTCTAGGAGCTTTATGGTTCTAGCTTTTATATATTTAGGTCTTTGGTCCATTTTGAATTAATTTCTGTATAAGGTGTAAGATAGGGCTCCTCTTTCTTTCTTTCACATATGAATATCCAGTTCTCACAGCACCATTTATTGAATAGACTGTTCTGCCCGAGCTGGGTGGGTTTGACAGGCTTGTTCAAAAAATCACTTGACCATAGATGTAAGGGTCAGTTTCTGAGCCATCTGTTCGGTTCCATTGGTCTGTGTGTCTATTGTTATGCCAGTACCATGCTGTTTTACCACTGTAACTGGATAATATAATTTCAAGTCTGGAAGTGAGAGTCCTCCAACTTCCCTTTTCCTTTTTAAGATGTTTCTGGCTATTTGGGGCCTCTTACCCTTCCAGATAAATTTGATAATTGTGTTTTCCACTTGTTTACAAAATACTGGTGGAATTTAATTGAGTTTGCATTGAATCTGATATCAATTTGGTTATGATACTTACTCTTCCAATCCAAGATCATGGAATATTCTTCCAATTATTTTGGTCTTTTTAAAATTTCTTTTAGTAGTGCATTGTAGTTTTCTGAATACAAGTGCTTTACATCCTTGGTTAAGATGTGTCTTCCTGAATATTTGATTCTTTTAGTTGCTATTATAAATGAAAAATTTTTCCTGACTTCCTCCGCAGATTGCACATTACTAGTGTATGAAACACCACTGATTTTTCGTATTGATCTTGTATCCTGACAGTCTACTAAAATTGTTTATTAGCTCTAGCAGCTTTATTGTGGGTTTTTCAGGACTATCTAAATAGAGGATCATATCTGTGAATAGCAAAAGGTTTACTTTTCCTCTATGATTTTGGATGCCTTTTATTTCTTTTTCTTGCCTGATTGTTCTAGCTAGAACCTCTAGCATTATAATGAACAACAGTAGTGACAGTGGGCATCCTTGTCTTGTTCTTGATCTCAACGAGAAAGCTTTCAGTCTTTCACCATTGAGTACAGTGTTAGCAGTAGAGTTTTTGTATATGTCCTTTATCATGTTGAGAAAGTTTCCTTCAATTCCTATCTTTCGTAGTATTTTTATCAAGAAAAGATGCTTTATTTTGTCAAATGCCTTTTCTTTGTCAATCAATAGATCATGTGATTTTTCTTCTTTTATTAATGTGTATTACGCTGATTAATTTTCTTGTGTTGAACCACTTACATGCCTGATATAAACCTACTTGATCACGATGAATAATTCTTTTAATATGTTGTTGTACTCAATTAGCAAGTATTTTGTTGAGGATTTTTACATCCGCATTCATTAGGAAATGGGTCTTTAATTTTCTTTTTTCATAATATCTTTATCTGGCTTCGGTATTAGGTTAATACTGGCTTCATAGAATGAGTTTGTTAGTGTTCCTTCTTGTTCAATTTTGTGGAAGAGCTTGAAGAAGATTGGTATTGAATCTTCTTTGAATGCTTGGTAGAACTCACCTGTAAAACCGTCTGGTCCTGGGCTTTTCATTTTGGGGAGTTGTTTGATTACTGTTTCAATCTCTATTTGTAACTGGTTTGTTGAGGTCTCCTATTTCTTCTAGGGGCAGTGTAGGAATTTTTCCATTTCATCTACATTGTCTAGTTTTCATACATATGTACAGTTGTACAGTTGTTTATAGTATCCTTTTATGATCTCTTAGGAATCTTATGATTCTCTTCCAATTTCTTCTTTGACCCACTGATTATTTGAGTGTATTAAACATCTCCATATATTTGTGGATTTTCCCTTTTTGCACCTCTTGTTGATTTCCAGCTTTATTCCATTATGATCAGAGAAAGTGCTTTGTATAATTTCTATCTTGGTGAATTTATTGAGATCTACTTTGTGATCGAACATGTGGTCTATCTTGGAGAAAGATCCATGAGCACTTGAAGAATGTATATCCTGCTGTTTTGGGGGTGCAGTGTTCGGTATATGTCTGTTAGGTTTAGTCCATTGATCATATTATTCAACTCTGTTTCTTTGTTGATCCTCTGCCCAGACATTCTTTACAGTGCTGAGAGTGGTGTACTGATGTTTCCAAATATTGTGGAGATATCTGTTTCTCCCTTCAGTTTTGCCAGTGTTTACCTCATGTGTCTTAGGGGCATCCTGGTTAGGTGCATATACATTTATGATTGTTATTTCTTCCTGGTGAATTGCCCCTTTAATTAGTATATAATGTCCTTCCTTGTCTCCAATAATAGTTTTGCTTTTAAAGTCTATTCCATCTGATATAACTGTAGCTACTCCAGCTTTTGTTGTTGTTGTTGTTGTTACTTCATATGTGGAATATCTTTTTCCAATCTTTCACTTTCATTCTTTTGGTATCCTTGGGTCTGAAGTGAACCTCTTGTAAACAGCGTATAGATTGCTCATATTTTCTTATCCATTCTGCCAGTCTGTGTCTTTTGATTGGGGAGTTTAATCCATTAGCATTCAATATTACTGTAAAGGCAGTTCTTATTTCACCCATTTTGATCTTTGTATTTTATCTGTTATATTTTATTATCACCACTGTTTTGACACTTTTAGTTACTTTTACTGATATAATCTTCATTTCTAGACTGTCTTCTAAACCCTTCTCTCCTGTCTTTTCTTTTCAGTCTGTAGCACTCCCTTTAGTATTTCCTGCAAAGCCAGTCTCTTGGTTACAAACTCTCTCAATTTCTGTTTATCTGTGAATATTCTAAACTCACCCTCATTTTGAAAGACAATCTTGCCAGATATAAGATTCTTTGCTGGAAGTTTTTCTCTTGCAGTATCTTAACTATATCATACCACTGCCTTCTTGCCTCCATGGTTTCTGATGAGAAACTGGCACTTAATCTTATTGGGTATCCCTTATATGTTATGCATCATTTTTCTCTTGCTGCTCTCAGAATTCTCTCTTTGTCTTTGACTTTTGGACATTCTGATTAGTATGTGTAATGGAGTTGTTCTATTCAGATTTATTTGAATGGGAGTATGTTGTGCTTCTTGGTCACAGGTATCTTATGTCCTTCAGTAGATTTGGGAAATTTTCTACCATTATTTCTTCACATTTCCTTTTGCCCTTTTCCCTTCTCTTCTCCTTCTGGGACTCCCATGACACGTATGTTTGTGTGTCTCTTGCCATCATTTATTTCCCTGAGACCCTGTTCAATTTTTTCCATTCTTCATCTGTTCTTTTGTCTGTTCACTTTTGGAGGCCAAGTCTTCAAGGTCACCGATCCTTTCTTCTGCTTCCACAAATCTGTTTTATGCCTCCTGTGTATTTTTAATTTCACTTATTATGTCTTTCATTCCCAAAAGTGCTGCTGTTTTTCTCTGTATGCTTTCAGATTCTTCTTTGTGCCCACCCAGTGTCTTCTCAATACCTTCATCTCTTTAGCCACCTCATTGAATTTATTAAGGAAATTTGTTTGAACATCTCTGATTAGTTATCTCAACTCCTTCATGTCATCTGGAGACTTATCTTGTTCCTTTAACTGAGCCATATCTTCCTGCTTCTTGGTATGGATTGTAGATTTTTGTTGGTGTCTTGGCATCTGGCTTGCTCAATGTATTTATTCTTGGTGCAGTTTCTCTCTAGTTCTGGGCTTTCTTGCCTTTACTCCCTTGCTGGTAGTGTATAGGAACCCAGGATGTAGTTGTGTAGTTGGTGCTGTAAGCTGTGGAAGCTGAAGCTGCCCACGTTGCCCCAGCAACCAGTGAAGCTTTTCTCACCTTTCTCCTATGCCAGGGGTAGGGACAGAGCTGCAGCCGTGTGTAATAATCCAAGTAGTGCAGGTCTAGACTGTCTGTAGTTGCCCGGAGATGTATCAGGGTCCTTCCTCCCCTGCCTGGGGAAGGGATGGAGCTGCAGGTGTGGGCAGCAATCTATGCTGTGCAGGTCCAAAATGACCCCAGTTGCCCAGGTAGACTGACAAAGCACCGCCCCACCCCCTTCCAGGGGTGAGGAAGGACCTTCTGGAGTGCCTAACAGTCTTTTCCTTGTGGGCCAAATATGCCTGCAGTTGCCCTGAGAGGCTGAGGGAGAACTGTCCCTTCTGCCCTTTAGGGGGTGGGAATGGAACCACTGATGGCCAGCAGTTCAGTCTGAAAGTGCCTGGTTGCCCAGAGAGGCTGAGGAAACAGCAGGCCCATCCTAGCCTAGTGGGGGTTGTGGGTGGGTCCACAGGTATCCACCAGTCCAGGCTGTGCATGCCAAAAGTGCCTGCCGTTGCCTAGAAAGGCTG
>JAQZBX010104818.1:0-10911 GCA_029593785.1 Cabassous unicinctus
CCATGTGACTTTTCCTCCAGGTCCTCTAAGCCACTCGGGTCTCACTCTCCCTGGGGAAAGCGGCCGCCATGTCTCAAGCACTTCGGCAGCCTCATGGAGAAGCCCACGTGGTGAGGGACTGAGGCCTCCGGCCACAGCCACCAGCGACTTGCCAGGTGTGTGGGTGGCCATCTCGGAAGCAGGTCTTTCAGGCCTGGTCCAGCCTCAGTGACCGCAGCCCTGGCTGACATCTTGACTGCAATCTCATAGAGACCCAGGTCCGATACCACCCAGCCCAGCAGCTACGCTCTTAACCCACAAAATACGTGTGAGATAATAAGTGTTTACTGTTGTTTGAAGATGTAACTTTTGGGGTAATTTATTAAGCTGTCATAAATAACCAATATAGGTTAAGACACAAACATTTTTAAGACCCCCCTAAGTTTTTATGCATGGTCAAGGGTGAGAAATATGAGCAGAGTATTTTGTTCCTACCCGTGGTAGAGAACATATGATTTTGTATTAGTGATATTCCGTGCTGATTTCACTGCTCAGCTACAAGCTCATTAACTGAAGGAACATCATTTTGTTCATTTGGGTATCTTCAGTGCCCGGAAGAGCAACTGGCAAGTAAATATGTGTTGAGTTGAAATGACCGTCCCAATAAACAAAGATAGGATTTGCCGTTGCTACCAACTGGTCAAACCCTTTCAACAGATCTTTTCAATTTAATTTATATCTTAAATGAGCCTACTTCAAGCCAGAGGCTGGACTGCTGCTGGAGCTGCAAAGAAGAGGAGAATCAGGCTTTATAGCCAAGCAGTCAAGCAGGGACGGCATCGGAGACACTAAAGGGCACGTGCTACGGCTGGTGGAAGAGCCACAGGTGAAGTAAGTGATATGTTTTGCTGGGTGGGCCAGGGACATTTGCAGGGGTAGGCGATGCTTGAGCCCGGTCCTGAAGAGCACCTGGAATTTTGCCAGGTGGACAAGGAGAGAAAAGGCATTTCGGGAACATAGAAGAGCCATCTGTATAAGCAAAACGTCTTGAAACCACCATGGCGTTTGGGAGGAGAATGGCAGAAGGGTGAGAGCGGAAGGCCGCGGGAAGGAGGTTGATGCATCCTGTAAGTAATAGAAAGTGGGGTGGTTTGGAGCTGTGTACCCCAGAAAAAGGTGATCTTCAACTTAATCCATTCCTGGGGACATGAGCCCTTGTAATCAGGACTTTTTGATGAGGTGACTTCAGATAAAGTGTGGCCCAGAATGGGTCTTAATCCTGTTACTGAAGACCTTCCAGGGCAGATCACAGAGAGATGAAAAGCCACAGTGGGAGCAGCCAGAAGCTGTACGCCAAGGGAAACAGAAAAGGAAGGAGAAGCCAGGAGAGGCCGCCATGTGCATTGCCATGTGACAGAAGAGTCAAGGACCAAGGCTCGCCAGCAGCCAGCCCCAGAATGTCAAAATTTTCTGGGAAAAAGTTTCGTCTTGATGACACCTTCAGTTTGGCCTTCTCCTAGTCTCAAAACCATGAGCCAATGAATTCCCATCATTTCAGCCAGCCCACCGCATGCTATTCCTTGAGCAGCCAACGAAACTAACAGAAAGTCACAGACTGATGGATTATAGGGCAAAGCTGGAGGTGAAAGGACCGCTTGGAGGAGGCGGGCATTTTGCAATGATGTGGGGGAAGAAGGTATGGCCTTCCTGAGGCAAAGGGAGTGGATTCCGAGAGGAGGGCATGGGGACGCTGCTACCAGCCGGGAGTGAAGTAGAAGTGCTGCAGTCTGAAGCTTCTCCCGTTTCTCCCGTGAAAAGCTTGGGGCAGGGGAGGGAGGAGCAAGGGGTATTTTATAGGGTAATGTCTTCTTAAAATTTCCTCCTCAGAACCAGAAAAAGACAGAAAGGAGAAAAGGAGAGAGGGGGTGGTTTCATGAGGAAATGTGGTACATATGCTAATGTCACTTGGGAAACATAACCAGCTCACAATTTCCATCTATTTTCTTAGGTGAAAATACATTTTCAGCCAAAAGGAACTCTTTTTAAAGCAGGGGTGTAAAATGAATGAGCACATGAGGCCATGTTGTCCAAAAGGCCCCAGCACAATGTTTTCCTTCCAAGCAGCCTGCAGGGTGGCACTGCAAGCACTCTGCAGTCCCAGCAAGGATCTGTGCTTTTGTCACTCCGCGATTTGCAATGGGGAAGAAGCCTGCTTATCTAAGAATACATCTGAAACTGCACGACTGGCAGGTGCTTAAGTACATTGAACAGATGTCTGTCTGATGCACCAAAGTCATGTATGTGGATTGGAAAGCACACGTGCACCAGGCCCTGCTGCTGCAGCGGAGGGCGTTTCCCAGCCATGCACAGAGGGGCTTCCTGGCCTCCCTCCTGCAGATTTTGAGCCCATGTCGGTGGCTCCCAGAAACCTCTGCTCATTAGCATTTGGCAGGGTCTTGCTGACCCCAGCTACTCCAAGACCGAGCCCAGTTTTTAGCCAAAGACTTCCGTGTGGCTTTGGTGTTCTCTCCTGGGCTTTCCCCAGCGCGGCCTCTAGGCCACTGCTCTCTGCACGGCCGAGCAGCCCTCTTGGTCCCTCCCTTCGCTCCCAGAGCCAGTCTGCCAGCCTCTTTCCTCTGCTGATCTCATCCACTCCCACTCTTACCTTCGTGCTCCTGATCCCCAAATCTGCATCTCCACCCCCAGCACCGCTCTGGGCTTTCGCTGAACATTTGAAAGCCGTTCGAAGCCCCATTCTGTCCAGATGTCCTACTGGCAACTCAAAGCCAACGTGATGCAAAGCAACATCATTTCCCTGGCACCCAACACCCCTTTCGCTTGGACGCATCCTTGACTCTGCCTCGATTCCCTTATCCAACCAAGACCCCATTCGGTGAACAGCCGTCCTCACCGGTTTTCAAATTGCTATTGTGGAAGTCTCCGCACGTCTCTCTCTGCCTTTCCTCCAGTCCCCGCTGGTCCATCGTCAAGCTGCTCGACAGTCTTCCTTAAGCACAGCTCTGGGCACACCACTCTCCCACTCAATGTGCCCTCGTTGCCTGCAGAGAACTCTGACTCCCTGCCTTGGCACTCAAGCCGCTGCAGTCTGGCTCCAGCCAGGTTTGTCTGTAGTTCCTCCCGTCACTAGTTTACTCTCTAACCGAGTCCAGTGACTCACGGTGAGGCCAAGCCCTGTGCTTCACCGCTTCTGTGCCTTTGCCCCCGCCGTGGTCTCAGGCAGGAATGTTCTCTCTGCATCTTCATCTCTCCAAAATCTACCCAGTTTGCTTGGACTGCACAGATGCCCCCCGGGAACCCCTTCATGCACTGTTTGTACCTCTGAAACAGCACTTCCCCACTCCAGTTTGCACCGTCACAGTGAACACGTCCTGTCTCCCCAGGGGGCTCCGGTGTGCCGTGAGCCAGCTCCCGGGGGAGGGTCCCGGGGGAGGGTCTGGCTTCCTGCCTGTAGGGTCCCTGCAGGCTGGCTGTGCTTTCCAGGTGGGAAGCCGCAGCCCCACCCCTCTCTGTGGCCAGGCTCTGGTAAGCACTGCCTCCCCTGGCCCCGTCAGCCCTACAGGGTAACAAGCCCAGCTGTTACCAGCTACTGCCCCAGCCCTTGTGGCTTCCCCTACACTTTGCCCGTATCTTTGTAAAGAGTCCCTCTACTAAACTTTCCTCTAATTTGAGTGTGCCATCTGCTCCTTGCTGGGACTTTGATATGCCATGCTCACTGAGGCTCAACAATCACAAATCAGTTTATTTCTTTAAAAAATACATATTGGAGGACTGGATGTAGCTCAGTGGTTGAGCACCTGCTTCCCATGCACAAGGTCCCAGGTTCAATCCCTGGTACTTCCTTAAAAAAACAAAAAAAAAACAAAAAAACATATTGAAATGCTGACATATGCCGAGTTCTCATGCAAATGTAAGAAACAATCCTTGCATCCATGATGCTTGCAGGCTGGTGGAGAAGGTTGACAATTACATCAGGATGAGAGAGACAGCAGAGAACAGTGATTGAGCAACTAAATCTACAGTCAGATTGACTTGGCCCTACTGCCACTCACTAGCTGCTTGATCATTGGCAAGTTCTTCGACCTCTCCAAGACTCAGATTCCTAGTCTGCAACATGAGTGTAATAATGGTCGGTACTTCACGACGATATCGTAAGAATTATAAGACCATAATTCCTTAGCACGTCTTGGCACATAGAAAACTCTAGATAAATTCTACCCTTCAGGTAAACATAGGGTGCTATGGAACCAAAGAGGTAGATTAGCTAGTCCAGCCTAGGGCTGGAGAAACGAGGTCAGAGGTCCTGAGATCAGTTTCTCTTTTGCTCCTGGGGACCTTCACTGAAGGACTAGGTACTTCGGAATCTCTCAGGTCTGACTCCTCAAGAAAAGGAAGCCCACTGGGGAGGAGGGTGCCATTGAGCAGGCTGGGCACAAATTCTCTTGTGCAATTTACCAGAGCATCAGGTTAGAAAAGATGATGCCCAGGCAAGTCTTGATGGAATCAGTCAAGAGAAGAATGGGAGAAAGGTCTACAGGCAGAGGGAAGAGGGAGGCAGGAGAGAGCAATGTGAGGGTCCTGCAGGGAGCTTGGTGTGGCAGTGGAGGGCCATTCTCGTTCAGAGGGGCAGTGGAAGTGGCCACAGCAAACTCGGGGGCTGCTGCCCTGGCCTGCCTCACGCTGGTGGGTGGCCTCAGCGGAATCTGAGCACTTCTCACGTGTAGATTGGTCCTCCGTGTGCCTTTTTCACGCTCTGAGGCAGAGAGAGCTGGGGTGATCTGCTCTTACTCATATTTCCTCCAAAGCACAAAGTGGACAGGAAGACACCATAGCATGAGACAGTGATATGACCACAGGGAAAATCACAGGAAACCTAACTTGGAAGCCAAAGGGCTGCTCGTACTTTCTGGTCCTTCTCTTGATTCGTCTTTCTAGGGAGCAGTTACTTTTTGCCCCACGTAGGTGGTTTAAAATAGTTGACCATGTTTTTAGATGAGAGTGATGGTCAGGCTAATGTGTCAACTCGGCCAGGTGATTGTGTCCAGGTGTTTGGTCCAGCAAGCACTGGGGTAATTGTAATACAAGAGCTTTTATGGACTTCGATCACCAGTGAGTTTACTGTGTGGATGGCTGATTATATCTGCATCAGTCAGGGAGATTGCATCATCAATGGGTGATGCTTTTATCCAAACAGTTGAATGCCTTAAAAGGGGAAGTGATTTCAACATTCAGAGAGAATTTCCCAGCTCGTCTTTGGACAGCCAGCTTCTCCCAGAAACTCATCAAGGACCTTTCATCGGACTTTCATCGGAGCCCCTGGTTTGCAGCCTGCCTGCGGAACCTGGGCTTGTGCATCCCCACGGTCACGTGCGAGACTCTTATAAAGCCTCATATTATTGACAGACATCTCCTGTTGATTCTGTTTCCCGAGAGAACCCTGACTAATACAACGAGCATGAATGAGGTGGAATTACTTCACAGCTATTCTGGAGCTTTCCCAGAGACAGCACCTTCTCTTGCCTGGCTTTCCTGGTGGTGGGAGTTTGTGGCTCAGTCATCAACGGCTATTCCTTTGGTTCTGTTTGGGAAATGCTGGGTCTGCACAGGTAGTCCAACTCTGAATCCTCTTAGTGTGGCCCTCCAGAGGTGGACATACAGCGATTCCTGAGACACAAGGAGGCCATCCTCACTGACCAGAGGGAGCAGCAAGCCATGCGCTTTCTCAGAGAGCCTGGTGTTGGTTAAGGAGAGTCCAGGAACTGAGAAGGGTCTGATATTTCAGCTTACTTGCAAACTAACAAGTCAGCCTGCCACAGTTTCATGGATGCTTGAGGAAGACACAAGACTCCTGGTCAAAGACAAGGGACTTTGTTCCCTGCAGCTGCAGAGATGACCAGAGTGTTGGCATTTGTGCTCATCTCCCAAGTCCCAAGTCCTGCAGGGTGATGTGAAGCCAAGGGATGCCTCCACAGGCAGGGGCTTACTTTACAGGAGAAGAGCTCTGAACTTGACCCAAATCTTTCATAAAGGATGCTAAGCCTGTCTGACCCTTGCTCTAGAGGAAGACACTTTTTTTATTATATTGTATGCTAAACAAATCTGCCCTTTGCTCCAGAGGGAGACGATATTCTTTCTTGTAAGACGCTTTGTTATACAAGCATACTTGAAAAGATAGTCTTTCAAGGCCATCAGTGCTTCTGCTGCCAGACGTGCAGAAACACGAGACACCCGTAGAGGAGTGTCTCCCACCAGGGAGCTGAGGTGCCTGGGACGTGGGCGTCCCTGGGGAAACCTGGCTGCAGGTTTAACTCATTTCCTGACTGAACCCTGAGCTTCCTCTGGGGGCCTGGTTCTGTAATTTTTTTGAACTTTCTCCTTCTTCCTTTTGTGGCAATGGATGGAAGGACAGAATGTGCCTTCCAACAAGCTGGTTGCTGTGCCTCAGCCACAGCTTCCTCGGGCTTCATATCGCTCCTCCCGCCCTGCCTCTCGCAGCTGTAAGGACTGCGGGAGCCTCCAGCATCTGAGAGCACTTTGGGGTGGGCTTGTTAGGGTTATTCTATTGCCCCCTCCATTCTGAACATCCTGAAAGGTATGAGAGGAAGCAGCTGCTCATTTCCCCACCCATTTAATGATGCCAATGAATCCAACGAGATCATCCAAATGGTCGCATATTTGAAAATCTGTGGTCAAGGCGTCTGCGCAGTCTTTAGGCTAGAGGAGAAGTAAGAAATCAGGAAAATGTTTGGTTTTTTAATTTCTTGCCCTGTGACTATTCTTCTGTGCTCCGATTTTTTTAAAAAGATTTAGTTTATTTATTTCTTCCCCACCTCGTTGTTTGCACTCACTGTCTGCTCTCTGCGTCTGCTCATCTTCTTTTTAGGAGGCACTGGGAACCGAACCTGGTACCTCCCATGTGGGAGGGAGGTGCCTAATCACTTGAGCCACCTCTGCTCCCTGCTTGTTGTGTCTCTCATTGTGTTTCTTCTCTGTGTCTCCTTGTTGCATCATCTTGTTGCGTCAGCTCGCTGTCTTACTCATCTTCTTTAGAAGGCACTGGGAACCGAACTGGGGACCTCCCATGTGGTAGGCAGGCGCCCACCTGCTTGAGCCGCATCCACTTCCCTGTGCTCTGATTTGTGTAATGTTTTTACGTTTCCGTCATGTACACTATAGCACAAAGCCAGCGGAGCCCATATACTTACATCTGCTCATGAGCTGTGCATTGGGAACGAATCAACCATCATCCCTCTGAGACCATGAGGTAGACTCCCAGGGAGTGAGTCCTCTTTGCACGTCAGTTTGGGTCCCTGTTCCCACTTCCTGCAGCATGCTTCCTTGTCAAAGTCCCAATCCAGGGAGACGGATTATCTGTGTCACAACTCCTCTGGGGCCCTGGACTCTGGCTGGTGCTGGGGCTAGATTAGGTGAATAAGGTCCACTTGCCTGTGAGCTCCAGAGGGCTCTGTCGAGGGATCAGTAAGAGAAAGGGTCTTGGGAGAAAAGCAGCCCTGAAATGCAGGCAGGTGGTCCAGCCAGGCATCAACACCAAGGGGCAAGACAGAGGGGGAGAAACAGGGATAAACCAAGTAAGTCAGATGTGAGGCGAGACTCCATGGTGAAGATGGTAGCAGGGAAAGAGTTAAAGGCACTGTAGTGGTTTGAAACCTGTCAACTTGGGCAGGCTGAACGACACTACCCAGAATTCCCCTTCCTGCATTCGTTTGGTTAGAGTGGCCCTAGGGAGACCAAATCCCGCTCTTCCTGGGACTGAGGGGTTTCACAGAATGCAAGACTTTCAGTGTTAAAACCAGGCAGTCCCGGACAAACCAGGATGGTTGGTCATCCTAGGTGGACCTCAAGAGAGATTCTTGGGAGATTTGGAGGGTAGAAGGGCAGTAGTAGCCACTCTGTAGCTCCCACATGTCGACACTGATCTGCTGACTCCCTTCTTAGGCGTAAGGTAGCAGCTGGATCTGTAGCTGCTCCACCTGCCTCTGTTTGCTTCTCTAATTCTGAGTCAAGTGTGTGCGTGGCTTTGTGACAAAGCGCCCCAGCTTCTGCAGGACACACGTGCCACCTAAAAGCAGAGCAATAAGACTTGACACGGTGTCAGTCTCTCCTTGGGGGTCACAGTTCATGCTTGTAGGTTCCAACCTGCCATTAACAACCGTCTTCCCTTCCTGACTCTGCCTGCGCTGTGGACTTCAAACTCTAGCCTTAGACATGATACAACAACCTTACAGAGACTGCTTAACCAGACCCCACAACTGTGTGAGATCAAATCCTTAGTGGGATACATACAGTGAGAGACATTTGCTAGAGGTTCTGCTTCTTGGATTCAACCCTGACACCTAGCCAGTTTCAACAAGCTTTTGGGGGAAATGTCTGTTCAAGTCCTTTGCCCATTTTAAAATTGTTTTTTTTTTAAATCTCTTTCTTGTTGAGGAGTAGAAGTTCTTTATATAGTTTGAATATTAAACCCTTATTAGATTTGTGATTTGCAATTGTCTTCTCCCTTTCTGTAGGTTGTCTTGTCACTTTCTTAACACAGGCATGTCTCTCTTTATTGCACGTCACTTAATTGTGCCTCACAGGTACTGTGTGTTTTACAAATTGAAGGTTTGTGACAACCCTATGTTGAGCAAGTCTACTGGAGCCACTTTTTCAACAGCATGTGTTCAATTCATGTTTTCTTTGTCATGTTTTCTTTGTCTTTGGTCATCCTCACAATATTTCGAACTTTTCATCATTATATTGGCTATGGTGATCTGTGATCAGTGATCTTTGAAGCTTTTATCATATTGTTTTGGGGTGCCATGAACTGCACCCATATAAGATGATGAACCTAATTGTTGGATGCTGTGTGTGTTCTGACTGCCCCACCACCCAGCTGCTCACCCATCTCTCTAATTGAAATCAGGCCAATTCATAAGCGACAACGGCCTCTGAGTGTTCAAGCGGGAGAGTCGCACGTCTCTCGCCTGAAATCAAAAGCTGGAAATGACTAAGCTTAGCGAGGAAGCCATGTGGAAACCAAGAGAGGCTGAAAGCCAGGCCTCTTGTGCCAATCGGTTAGCCATGTTGTGAACCAAAGGGAAAGCTCTTGAAGGCAATTAAAAGTGCTACTCAGATGAACACAGGAATGATAAGAAAGCAAAACAGCCTCATTGCTGATACGGAGAAGGTTTCAGTCTGGATAGAAGGAAACACCAGACAGCACTCCCTTAAGCCCAAGCCCAATCCAGAGCAAGGCCTGACTCTCTTCAGTTCTGCGAGGGCAGAGAGAGGGGAGGAAGAAAAGTCTGAAGCCAGCAGAGATTGGTTCATGAGGTTTAAGGAAAGAAGCCATCTCCATAACATCAAAGTGCAAGGTGAAGCAGCTTGTGCTGATGGAGAAGTTGCAGCCAGTCACCCAGGAGACCCAGCTGAGGTCACTGATGAAGGTGGCTACACTAAACAACAGATTTTCAGTGTAGATGAACCAGCCTTGGAAGAAGATGTCACCTAGGACTTCCATAGCTAGAGAGGAGAAGTCAATGCCTGGCTTCAAAGCTTCAAAGACAGGCTGACTCTTCTGTTCAGGGCTAATACAGTGGGTAACTTTAAGTTGAAACCAATGTTCATTTAGCATTCTGAAAATCCTAGGGCCCTTAAGAATTATGCTAAATTTACTCTGCCTGTGTTCTATAAATGGAACAACAAAGCCTGAATGATAGCACATCTGGTTACAACAGTTAACTGGATATTTTAAACCTACTGCTCAGAAAAAAAAGATTCCTTTCAAAATATTACTGCTCATTGACCATGCACCTGGTCACCCAAGAGCTCTGATGGAGAGTTACAATGAGATTAAAGCTATTTTCATTCCTACTAACACAGCATACATTCTGCAGCCCATCGATCAAGGTGTCATTTGACTTTCAAGTCTTACTATTGAAGAAATACATTTTGTAAAGGCATAGCTGCCATAAATAGTGATTCCTTTAATAGATCTGGCCAAAGTAAATTGAAAACCTTCTGGAAAGGATTCCCCACTCTAGATGCCATTAAGCATATCAGTGATTCATGGGAGGAGGCCAAAATATCAACATTAACTGGAGTTTGGAAGAAGATTCCAATCCTCAGGGATGACTCTGAGGGGTTCAAGACTTCAGTGGAGGAAGTAGCTGCAAATGTGCTGGAAACAGCAGGAGAACTAGAAATAGAAGTGGAGCCTGGAGACACGACTGAACTGCTGCAATCTCATGATAAAACTTGAACAGATGAGGGATTGCTTCTTATGGATGAGCAAAGAAAGTGGTTCCTTGAGATGGAACCTACTCCTGGGGAAGATGCTGTGAAATGCCATTGTTGAAATGATAATAAAGGATTTGAATAGTACATAATCTTAGCTGATAAAGCAGTGGCAGGGTTTGAGAGGACTAACCCCATTTTTAAAAGAAGTTCTACAGTGTGTAAAATGCTATCAAACAGCATCGCATGCTACAGAGAAATCTTTCAAGAAAGGAAGAGTCTATTGATGCCACCAACCTCACTGTTGTCTTATTTTAAGAAGTTGCCACAGCCACGCAGCCTTCAGCAGGCACCCCCCTGAGCAGTCAGCAGCCAACAGCGAGGCAAGACCCTCCACCAGCAGCAAGACCATGACTCGCTGAAGGCTCAGAGGATGGTTAGTACTTTTCAGCAATAAACTATTTTAAAAGTAAGGGATATGCATTGTTGTTCTTTTTTTAGACACAGTGCTGTTGCACACTTAATAAACTACAGTGGAGGATAAACCTCATCTTACATGCAGTGGGAAACCAAAAATTTGCGTGACTTGCTCTATTGTGGTGGTCTGGAACCAAACCCCTAAGGACCCTGAGGAGTGCCTGTAATGTCCTCTGAAGCACAGTCTGGCCTGCTTTTTCA
>JAQZBX010104819.1:0-10913 GCA_029593785.1 Cabassous unicinctus
TCACCATCATATCCATTATCTTTTGGGGAGTGTTTACAATTTCTACAGTATGTTCTCCTATTGTCTTCTTTATATTCTTAATCTCTTCCTTCACTTCTTTAAGTTGGTCCATGATATTAGTTTGGAAAGCTTTGATTAGCTGTTCAATGTTCTGCTTCACTTCCTGGTTTTTAGTTTGTTCATTGGGTTGGTCCATGTGTTCCTGTTTCTCAGTGTGATTTGTAATTTTTTGTTGCCCTCTAGTCATCATTTTATCTTGATGGATTTATTCAGTTTATTAGCTTCTCTCTCTGCTCTAGAGTTTTATTTACCTGGTGGTTCTGTGTGTGTGTAAATTTTCTCTTTGATGCTTTTTCTTCTTATTTTATTTCCTTGCTTCTTTCTATGTTCCCTTGAAGGCAAAAGATTAGGGCTGGAGGAATTGAAAGATGTGAGAAAGGAAGAAGGATAATAGTAATATTGATAGAAGTTAGAAGAGGAGCCAAAAAAAGACTTAATGAAGTGAATATTTAACTCATGTAGGCTGTGTAGAGTAATAGGAGAGAAAGTGGAGTACCTACAATGGATTGGGAAACCAAATAGAGGAATATATATATATATAATGATTTAAAAGGCTAGAATTATGAGGAGGGAGGGAAAGAGTTAAGAAAGGGCTGAAAGGAAAGAGTTAGCATTAATAAAAAAGGAACAATCAAAATAGAGGGAATAGAAATTTACACCCTTGAGTTGTGGGAAAATGGAAAAATGTATTTAATAGCCACAACAAAAGGCAGAAGGCAGAAAAATAAGGGAAGGATAAGAGATAGTTTGGAATACAAAATCAATATATAGAGAGAATGGGAAATTACTGAAGAAGAAGCACAGCAAAGAAGAGACAAGCTAGCAGCACGTAATTTTTAGAAAATGAAAGAAAGAAGAAAGGGGGAGGAAAGAGGAAAGAAAAGCAATAGACAACAAATAAACAGAGAAAAACCAAACAACCACACAGGCAAGCAGTCAAACAAAGCTAAGAGGAATGAATATTCCCTGGGATCCCCGTGAATCCTCTCAACCTGATTGTGTTTATCAATCAATTTCCCCACAGGTTTCTATATGCAGTCCTGAAGCAACTTTTGGCTATTAAACTAAATTAAAAAGAATTTATTTTTCATTTATTAAAGTGAACATTTTATTTATTTATTTATTTATTTTGGCATAACACAGGACCAAAACTAAGTCCTTCTCTAGACCACCCCCCACACGGAGGGGACCCTAACTGGGCTCATGGAAACTAATCAAGCACTTCCCAATTTCTGGATTCCCCAGGAATGCTAAAGTTCTGATGTTTGTCAGTGTAGGATGCTAAAAATGGCAGACTCCGCCCTTCTGGGTCAGAGCCCCAGTGTCACCGGTTTACTCGGCAGATTCGCCTCTCCCCTCAGCCTGGCACTGATTCAAGCTGGCTTATCTGCACCCCAGTTATGAGGGGGTCCAGGCAGCCAAATTGACAGCTAAAATATCCCATCTCTGCTTTCTGTCACAACTCTCCCTCTCTTGGAGAGTGACCCTCTCCCCAGCTCCACGGGCCCTGTGGTTTATCCCTGGGCAGCTAGTCAAATACACTTCCTCAGCTGTTTCACCCCTTCCCTCCTCTGGGTGCCAATGCACTGCAGCTGTTTTGTTCATCTAAGTTGCAGGGGGCTTCAGGCAGCCAAATCCCCAAAAATAAAGCTCTCTTGCTGGGGGTCCCCCCTCAGAAAATGCCCCGTCCCACCGAGCCCTGTCTCCCAGTTACCAGACAGGAGTCACTGTTCCAGCCACTTTTTTTTTTCCCTTAAGGGTGGGGATCAGCCAACTGTGTTAACCACCACAGGCAGGCTTAAAACTCACAAATCTCTATGGTTTAGTCCATGCCGTCGATCTGCCCAGATAGATGTCCCATGCATCTCACTCCACACGCCCACAGCACAGACCCCCATGCAGGATCCTGTCCACTATCCACCATGTTCTGGGAGCTGTCCGCAGTTGCCCTCCTAAGCTGATGCCATCTTCTCTCGGTATCAGCCCATAGCTTTCTGAATTTTATATTCTCTCCCTGATTACAAAGCATAGGTATCACTATCTCATGCCACATGTGGATTTTTGTCTCTGCCAATAGATGAACACTATGGAATTTATAAAACGTAAGTATTCTTAGTTCAAGAACTTGTTATGTATTTTCAATATCCTTCCCAATCCTCTGGACACTTGCCTCCTACTCTATGCTCAGTCCCTGCCCATTTTATACACATACCATAAATTATTTTGGTTTCCCCACATGAGATTTCTAGAAATACTTCCTCAAAACTGACTTTTAAATATTTCCCAATTAGAATTTTATCCCATTCATTCAAATTAAAAATATAATTCATGATGGAGTTAGTCAATTTAAGGACTTAAATCATATGAAAGGCTCAATGTCACCCATTCTCCAAATCTAGCTCATAAACATGCTTCATCAGAAATTAGCATGAGTACATAATATAAACAGGCTCAGAAAATATGGAATGGATTGGTGTATGAAATATCTCTTTGATCCATGTGATATTTTGGAAAATGGTTATGAAATCCTGTCCTAAATTAATCTTCTTTAGCTGCAGCATCCCTGCATATAATACATATGAAAGTATGATTAATTTATAAAATATAAATTCTCCCCTTAAAACTTTGTTAACAAGTAACTTTCTTTCATGGGGAAATGATGATAATGTGTTACAAACAGAGGAAAACACTGATTCCAGAATTATAGAAAAAATTGTATTAAACATGGTGTTTAATACACGCATTTAAATGGACTCAAGTGAAGATGAGAGTCAGCTAGTAGATTTCAGGGCTGGAAGGTCATTTTAAATGCAAAAGTCTTTCTAATGCTAGTAGAAACCCATTCAATAATTTAAATCAGGAAAATTATATGATATTTATGTTTCTAAGTGAGTCTTTTACTTTAGAAAGGAATGAAATAATTAAGAAAGAGATTGATGAATTTTAAGAATTAGATGATGGTAACTTATTAGTCAGCTAAAGGGGTGCTGATGCAGAATACCAGAGATTGGTTCATCTTTATAAAGGGTATTTATTTGGGGTAATAGTCCACAGTTACCAGGCCATAAAGCATAAATTTCTTCCCTTACCAATGTCCATTGCCATGTGTTGGCGTAAGACACCTGCCGACGTTTGCCACAGTTCAGGCTTCTTGGGTTCCTCTCTTCCCAGGGCTGCATTTCTCTCTGGGCTTAGCTCCTCTGTTACTCCACAAGTTCAGCTGTAGACTATTAGGCTCTCCAGGCTTTGCCTCGCTCCACAAGACCAGCTGTAGACTATCAGGCAAATGGCTCGTCTCTATCCCAGGGCCTTCTCTAGAACATCAAAACTCCAGCATCAAAACTGCTTCAACTCTGTTCTTGCCATGCCTTTTATTTTTTATTCTCCCACCCACCAAGGGGTAGGGCTCAATGCCCTACTGACATGGCTCAGTTAACACCTTAATCATAACCTAATCATGCCCACATTAGCATACCAGTTTGCAAGCATAATCCAAAATATATTTTTGGAATTCATAACTACATCTAATTGCCAAATGGCTACACTTGGCAAAGGGGCTTGGAGGTGAAAGTGTGAGGGAGCAGATGGAAGTAAAAGAGATAAGACAGAATAAACAAAACCCAATTTTTAATATATTGTATGATATATAATTGAGTTTTAATGACATCTTACAGTTTGTCTTGAACACTGAGCATGCAGTTTTGGGAGAAATTACATTTCCTTCCCTGAAGACATACAATGTCTAATAAATTCATTATTGTATTACAAATTCAGTTAGCATATGAAACAAATAAGGCACTATTTTAGCAGTTAATTAAACTTTATATTTGATTATGGACAGTAAAGGGAAGTCCTGTTTGAAGAAGGAAGATATAAAACTTATCAGAGGGCTAATAACTAGGAATTAGTCTAGAAATTTGAGCTATGTAATAGTAGATGTGTAGGGAGAAAAGTAAGAACATTCCAAACAGAAGGGAAGAATTCACTGATATTTTCATTAGACTGATGTTTAATTGCAGGCAGCCATTCAAGAAGAAGAGATTTTTACAAAAAATTGTTCCAAGTTTTAAGCCACTGATTGCCATTTTTTAACAAATCAATTTTACTGATATATATTAATAAACATACAGTTCATCCAATGAGAACAATCAATGGTATTTGCTATAATCACATAATTCTGCACTCATCACTTCAGTCATTATTAGAACATTTTCATTATTTCAATAGTAATAATAGACAAAAACAGACTAACAACAAGAAAATTCCACACCTCTTTATCTCTCTATACTTCCCCCACTGTACATAGCTGCTGTACCTGGCTATTCTATCCTATGTGTATAATCCAAGACTTTTAGTATAATCACAATGTACATTCATCATCTCAAAATTTTAGAACAATTTCATGACTCCAAAAGAAGGATTCCACACCCCATAGCATTCCTTCCTCAGACCTACATAACCACAAATCTCCTTTCTTTATAAATTGATTTTTATTTAAATTATATATAAAAGGAATCATACAATATGTAGTACTCTGTGTCTGATCTCCTTCACATAGTACAATGTTTTTTGCCTCATATTAACATTTTATACTATTAACCTACAGTTTTCAGCTTCAAAGAAAAATAGTCTTATATATGCAATTCCAACCATATTCATATTTCACATATTATATTTATATTTCAAATAGAATATTTAGCTCATAATATGGCAATCATACAATGTTTATCTTTTTGTGCTTGACTTGCTTCTCTCAACATAATGTACTCCAGGCTCATTCATGTTGTCAGATGTATCACCACTTCATTTCTTAATGCTGCATAATAGTCCATCATGTGTACACTCAATAATTTATCTATTCATCAGTTCATGGACACCTGGGTTATTTCCAACTTTTGGTTATCATGAGTAATGCTGCTATGAATATCAATGTGCAGATATCTATTCATGTCACTGCTCTTAGTTATTCTGGGTATATACTTAGCATTGGTATTGCTGGGTCCCATGGCAAGTCTATATTCAACTTCTTTGGAACTGTGAAACAGGCCTCCACAGTGGCTGTACCATTCTACATTCCCACAAAAAGTGAATAAGCATTTGTATCTCTCCATATCTTCTACACCATTTACAGTTCTCTGACTTTTATTAGAGGTCAGTCTAATAGGTGTGAAATGATATCTCATTGTAGTTTTGATTTGTGTTTCCCTATATCATGGATATTCAACCCTTATCAGATATGTGATTGCCAAAGATTTTCTCCCATTGAATCAGCTGCCTTTTCACCCTTTTGAAAAAGTCTTTTGAGGAGCAAAACTGTTGAAGTTTGTGGAGTCCCATTTATCATTTTTTTTCTTTTGTTACTCGTACTTTTGGTGTATGGTTTAAGAAACTATAGTATACCACATGATATTGAAGATGTTTTCCTACATTTTCTTCTAGTTTTATGATTGTTGCTTTTATATTTAAATCCTTGCTCCATTTTGAGTTAATTTTTGTGTAAGATGTGAGATAGGGGTCTTCTTTCTTTCTGTTCAATATGGCTATATTAGTAAGGGCTCTCTCGGGAAAGAGAATCAGCAGGAGATATCTGTCAATAATATGAGATTTTAAAAGAGTCTCTCACATGACCATGGGGATGCACAAGTCCAGGTTCTGCAGGCAGGCTGCAAACCAGGGGCTCTGAAGAAAGTCTGATGAAAGGTCCTTGATGAGTTTCTGGGAGAAGTTGGCTGTCCAACGACGAGCTGGGAAATTCTCTCTGAATGTTGAAATCACTTCCCCTTTTAAGGCATTCAACTGATTGGATAAAAGCATCACCCATTGATGATGTAATCTCCCTGATTGATGCAGATGTAATCAGCCATCCATGCAGTAAACTCACTGGTGATCGAAGTCCATAAGTGCTCTTGTATTACAATTAGCTCAGTGCTTGCTGGAACAAACACCTGGAAACAATTACCTGGCCGAGTTGATACATTAGCCTAACCATCACAGTCCATCCCTTGTTAACTCGGCAATCAAACACATTACCCTAAACCATACGTAGTCTCTAAGTAGAAATAATAACAGACAAGCATACATATATATTTCTGCCTAACAATGTTCAACTCCCCTGCCTACAACTGGAAATGCATTAATTCCCCACAGAACAGGCTGCAAGTCCTTGGGTAATATTCACTCTTAAACTTTACATCTTTAAATATTATGACATGAAATTAATACAACTTTTCATATGATAGGAGAAAAGGTTGGGGAAGAAAACAAAGAAATTCATTTTGTGTACATATACAATCATACTCATAAAGAAACAAGGAAAAAGGATTCATGACTATTACAGTCTTTGTTTCGGTAACTGATCATGTGTTTGACATTGATATTTATCACCACCTTCTTCCATTACCCATTCCATGTTCCTGTTAATCTCAGCAAGCACTTCATCTGGCCGTGGTTCTTTGCCTGGTGGAGTGACCCAAACTTTCATTCCCAAAGATTCTGGGCCATTGTTAGTCCTGCTTGAATTGGTTTGTTGCAATTTTCCATTGAATTTAATCAAAGGGCATGGCAGTACTAGGAGATGCCCTAGAGGATCTCCTGCATTCCAAGCAAACTCTTCTTTACCCCCATTATGTAGATGTAGTCTTATTTCCCCTTGATAGTCAGGATCAATCACCCCCAGGCAGTACAGTAATTCTCTTCTTTGTCTGTTGATTCACAGGTAAGAGGAACCCAAAGTGTCCAGGTGGCAGTCTTAACTTCCAGTTCAATGGAATCATTGTTATGTTCCCTGATGGCAGCACTCCTCCTTTTGGGACTAAAATCTGTACACCAGCAGAGCTTAAGGTTGCAGGGACAGAAAGCAAAAATTTTCCTAGTGGATCACTAGGGGTAATAGTGAGTGGTGCCACTCCCATTTCCACTTCTTGATTCCTGAACCCATGAATCCTGGTTATGGGAGAAACAGCACCATAGAGAGGATGCTGATTCAGAGCATACACAACCTCCTGAAGAACATTGCCCCAGCTCTGCAAGGTATTGTCACCTAGATGGTGCCATAGTTGAGTCTTCAAAAGGCCATTCCACCATTCTATTTATTCAGCTGTTTCAGAGTGATGGATTATGTGGTAAGACCAGTGAATTCCATGGGCATGTGCCCATTCCCACACATCATTTGCTGTGAAATGGGTTCTTTGATCAGAAGCAATGCTGAGTGAAATGCCATGGTGGTAGATAAGACATTCAGTAATTCCACGAATGGTAGTTTTGGAAGAAGCATTGCGTGCTGGAAATGCAAGCGCATAGCCAGACTATGTGTCTATTTCAGTTAAAACAAATCGCTGCCCCTTCATTGGTGGAAGTGGCCCAATGTAGTCAACCTGCCACCAGGTAGCAGGCTGGTCACGTTGAGGAATGGTGCCATATATGGGGCTGAGTGTGGGTCTCTGCTGCTGGTAGATTGGGCATTCAGCACTGGCTGTAGCCAAGTCAGCCTTGGTGAGGGGAAGTCCATCTTACTGAGCCCATGCATAACCTCCATCCCTGCTTCCATGGCCACTTTGTTCATGAGCCCATTGGGCAATGACAGGAGTGGCTGGGGAAAGAAGCTGAACATTAACCACAGAGTGGGTCATCTTATCCACTTGATTATTAAACTCTTCCTCTGCTGAAGTCACCCTCTGGTGAGCATTCACATGGGACACAAATATGTTCATGTTTTTTGCCCAATCAGAAAGGTCTATCCACATAGCTCTTCCCCAGACCTCCTTGTCACCAATTTTCCAATCATGATCCTTCCAAGTCCCTGACCATCCAGCCAAACCATTGGCAACAGTCCATGAATCAGTGTAGAGATGCACCTCTGGCCATTTCTTCTTCCAAGTAAAATGAACAACCAGGTACACTGCTCAAAGTTCTGCCCACTGGGAGGATTTCCCCTCACTGCCATCCTTCAGGGATGTTCCAGAAAAGGGCTGCAGTGCCATAGCTGTCAACTTTTAGGTGGTACCTGCATATCGTGCAGAACCGTCTGTAAATCAGGCCCAAGTTTTCTCATCCTCAGTCAACTGATTGTAAGGGACTCCCCAAGAAGCCAAAGCTGTGGGCTGGGAAAGAGAAGATTAACATCACAGGGGTGTTGACCATGGGCATTTGGGCTACTTCCCCATGTAACTTACTTGTGCCTTCAGGACCTGCTCAAGCCCTATCTCATATATACCATGTCCGCTTTATTATGGAGTGCTGCTGTGCACTCCCAACTTTATGGTTTGGTGGATCAGACAATACCAACTCATGATAGGCAACTCATGTCTCATGATAACTTGATGGCCCATGGTTAAGTGTTCAGTCTCTACTAAGGCCCAGTAGCAAGCCAAAAGCTGCTTCTCAAAAGGGGAGTAGTTATCTGCAGAGGATGGCAAGACTTTGCTCCAAAATCCTAAGGGTCTGCATTGTGATTTCCTTATAGGGGCCTGTCAAAGGCTCCAGACAGCATCTCTATTTGCCACTGAAACTTCCAGCACCATTGGATCTGCTAGATCATATGGTCCAAGTGGTAGTGCAGCTTGCACAGCAGCCTGGACCTGTCACAGGGCTTCCTCTTGTTCCAGTCCCCAATGAAAACTAGCCGGTTTTCTGGTCACTCGGTAAATGGGCCAGAGTAGCACACCCAAGTGAGGAATGTGTTGTCTCCAAAATCCAAAGAGGCCAACTAAGTGTTGTGTCTCTTTTTTGGTCATAGGAGGGGCTAAGTGCAACAGTTTTTCCTTTACTTTAGAAGGGATATCTAGACAGGCCCCACACCACTGGATACCTAGAAATTTCACTGAGGTGGAAGGACCCTGTGTTTTTCTTGGATTTATCTCTCATCTTCTCTCTCCTGCAAATGCCTTACCAATAAATCTAGAGTCTTTGCTACTTCTTGCTCAGTAGGTCCTATCAACCTGATATCATCAATATAATGGACCAGTGTGATGTCTTGTGGGAGGGAGAGATGATCAAGGTCCCTGCAGACAATATTATGACATAGGGCTGGAGAGTTTGATATACCCCTGAGGCAAGACAGTGAAGATATACTGCTGGCCTTGCCATTTGAAAGCAAACTGTTTCTGGTGGTCCTTATTAATGGCAATTTAGAAAAAAGCATTTTCCAGACCACCAGCTGCATACCAGGTACCAGGGGAAGTGTTGATTTGCTCAAGCAATGGTACCATATCTGAGACAGCAGCTGCAATTGGAGTCACCACCTGGTTAAGTTTACAATAATCTACTGTCATCCTCCAAGATCCATCCGTTTTCTGCACAGGCCAAATAGGAGAGTTGAAAGGGGATGTGGGGGGAATCATCAACCATGCATCCTTCAAATCCTTGATGGTGGCACTAATCTCTGCAATCCCTCCAGAAATCTGCTATTGCCTTTGATTCACTATTTTGCTAGGCAGGGGCAGTTCTAGAGGTTTCCACTTGGCCTTTCCACAAGTCACTCCACAAGTCAGGGATCCAATGTCGGGATTCTGCCAGTTACTGAGTATGTCTATTCCAATTATACATTCTGGAACTGGGGAAATAACCACAGAATGGGTCCAGAAACTCACTGGACCCCCTGTGATGCAGACCTGAGCTAAAACTCCATCAATACCTGACCTCCATATGCCCCTACTCTGACTGGTGGACCACAGTGACATTTGGGGTCTCCAGTAATTAATGTGACTTCTGAGCCAGTCTGTAATAATCCCCAGAAAGTCTTATCATTTCATTTTCCCCAATGCATAGTAACTCTGGCAAAAGGCCATAGGTCTCCCTGGGGAAAGGTGGGAGAAAATTAACAGGATAAATTTTTGTCAGTTTAACAGGATCCTTCCCCAAGGGTACCTTGGCTTTCTCCTCATTCAAGGGGCTCTGGGTCTCTAAATTGTCTCAAGTCTGGGAATTGATTGAGGGGCTGTGAATCTCTGCATCTGTACTTTGAGTTAGGGCTTTGTTCACTCGACCTAGAACTCTTCTCCTTATACAGATCCAGAAGAAACTTAGTAGACTTCCCATGTATTTCACTTCTAGGTACCCCATGATCTATTAGCCAACGCCATAACTCCATGCGATTCAGACTATTCTGTGTGCTGTTTTAAACCTGTCTTTCGTTGTAGTAGCCACGCCCACCTTGCCTTTGGCGATTTACTGCCCATACTTGACTTTTACCTGACCGAGATCCGATCATCCCCATAATGTTTAAGGATTCCAATTCCATTACAGCCCCCCTTACAGTAATATCTGGACTGCAGAAAAGAGCAAACACAGAGCTCTTCAGAGAAAATGGAGTTAATCTTACAAATTTATTCCTCACGGCCCTAGTTATAGGTGTGTTCTCTGGATATTCCTGGGGTGTGTGGGCAGGTCTCAAATTGTAAATCCATTCTGCCATTCCAATCTCTCTAAGCCTTTGAATCCCCTTGTTTACTGTATACCAGGACAAATCAGGCATCTCAACATCAGACATGCTAGGCCATCGTTTGGTCCATGCTTAAATCAGCCACCCAAACAAACTGTTAGAGCCCTTTCTAACCCCTCAAGCTACAGTGCTGAATCCAGAATTCCTGCTTAGTGGGCCCATATCAATAAATTCAGCCAGATCCAACTTTATATTCCTTCCACCATTATCCCATACCCTTAGTATCCATTCCCACACATATTCCCCTGATTTCTGTCTATACAGGTTGGAAAACTCATGCAGTTCTTTCAGAGTATAGTGCACTTCTTCATGGGTCACACTTTGCATTTCACCTTTGGGGGCTTGTTGTGATTTTAGTCTAGTAATGGGTCTCAAAGACAAGAGGGGTGGTGGTTGTGGGTAAGGAGTAGGATTA
>JAQZBX010104820.1:0-10910 GCA_029593785.1 Cabassous unicinctus
CTGAATGATGAGATTAATCACAATTTTTGTGGAATTCTTTTATACTTTTTCTGATCTGAATTTACTATAAGGATAATATATTACCCTTATTATCAGTAAAATAATTTAATAAAAGTTTTACTTTATTATCTATAACTTGGGTCCACAGTATCTCAAATGATTGCTTTTCTAAAAAAAACTGGGTATACAATTCAATATTAATAATTATCTTTGATGGTAGAAACACATATTTAAATATAATTTAACTGTAAATTGAAGATCCTAGTGCCACATTGTGAGAAAAAAAAACCTATAAAAGAAGTTACTTGCTATACCTACCTCTCCCAATGCATTTGGAAAAGAAGTAAGTTTCATTTCATGATAAGGCATCTTATTTGTAGCAATTACTGATCCATCACTTATGGCTTTTTTGCAAGATTATCCATTTTTACCTTTAGTGTAGTATTTCTTTAACTCAAGGATTGGCTTTAATATAATTACTAAGAAAGACTTTCTAAAAAGTTCTGAGTTCATGGAGTGACTTTAATTTTGCTCTGAAGGCTTAACTATCCTGTGTGAGCCTTCCAGCTCAGATCACGACTGTTCTTTCTTTAAAGCCCCTTCCTATACAATTACCATTTTTGCTTTCTTGATGACCAAGTGTATTATATTATAAAAGCCATTTGATCAGTACTCTAACTTGATGTAAAGTCCCCCAAATACCAAACTATTTAAAGCAGGAAAAGTAGGTATGTCATCATCATGAACTCAACAACTTGGATAGATTCCCTGTTGTAGCAGGTCCCTAAAATCAGCTACATTAAATACATTTCTTAGCCTATATTCAGCTTAGAGATAATTTCTTTGGTCCCTTCAAGTCTGAATCCAAATGGGTTAGAAACTAAAAAATGAACATCTTTATTCTGTGACTGGTTATGCTGATGTGGTCTTCAAGTCTCAGGAATCCCCAGAGTCTGTACTTACTAATATTTTTGTGTCTGATTACAGGGAAATATTTGAATGGATATTACTTAGCACAATGAGTTCAGTTGCTCTTAACTTTCATTACCCAAAGGATTAGAGCAAGATAACACATGAAACCATATAAGTCATTGACGCTTCTGTTCCACTGTTGATGGTCTAAGAACACATGTAGGCTAGAGAAACCTCTTGCTAATATTAAAACTCTGACATGCCTGAGGGTAAAAGCTTTGGAGGACAATAAACTGCACCTCCTAGGGCTGGCTCTTCTACTTATTATTTGACTTTGGGCAAATTTCTCAGCCTCTTTATGCCTTCATTTCTACCTCTGTTACAAAGAGGATAATAATAATAGCGATTTCTTAAGGCTGTCTGGGATATATGTGATAAGTGTCTGTATTAAAGACTCATTATTTTCTGTTTCATCTTCTGCCCAAGATCTTAGGCAAGTTAATCAACTTCTCGGTGCCTCAATTTCTTCTTCTGCAAAATTGAAGGTTGCAAAAAATAGAGTTATTAGAAGGGTCCAATTAGTCATTAAAGGGGACCATGGGATTGAGTTTGAATATTATTTTTTAGTGTGGGAAAAATTTGATCATGTTTAGATTTCAGTGGGACAAAGTTATTAGAAAAGGAAAGGGAGGGAATGGGGAGGGGAAGGGCCAGAGGAAAGGGAGAGGATAGGAAGCAGGGAAGGGGAGAAAGAGATTAATCAATAGAGGTATGTTGGGTATGGCAAACACTGTTAGTTGCTCACTGATCTTTTTATTAGAATTCTTTTTCTTTTTTTTCTGATGTCAAGTGTTCATTTATTTGAGGTAAAAGTTTAGACTACCCCCAATCCACACGTGTGAATCTGGATTAGTCTAAACCAATTATTGTAATTATATTCCCCTTTTCAGTGATTATCTTAAGGATATTAAAGTGACACAATTCTAGCCAATGAGACAAGGGAGAAAATTGCTGGAGGTCTTCTGAAAGATGCTTTTTTCCTAAAAAAGAGACATTAAGAAAAAAGTTGCATTTTCTGAAAAATGCCCTCTAAGAGGGAAGCTTGCACTGCCATCTAGCGGTGACCACTGGGCTTTTGGACTGGGAAGTTAACTTGACCTATCTAAAAAGTACACACCATTTGAGAGGTGATTGCTAGCTTGTTATTGGCCCTTCCTTAGTTGAAATTCCATAAATTACCAAACAACATCACATTGTTTTGAGATCTTAAATACCCTTATGTCCTGGATTTTATCAAATAATGAATCCTTATGTCCAGGATTTTAACGCATTAACAGAAAGTTCCCTTAGAATGTAAATCCAAGAACATGTGAAAGGAGAAGCTCAAAAACAAATTGTTTTTGCGTTTTGGAACCTTCATTAGATGTCCCTGAGGAGTGACCTAACTGGATAGATGAATGAACCTCCCCAAATTATCAGTATTGGAGGCTCCCCAAAAGTAGATGGGATGGTAGCTCAATAGCTGGCAGGCACTCAATCTGGAAAGCAGCAGTAGAGAAACCAGCTTATCAAAGAGGGAAAAGATAAGTGAGCAGAATTACAAGTAGTGCTCCTTGTGGCATCAGAAGAATAGGATGATAACAATAGTGATGTGTTATAGCATTTACTGATACTTGGGCAGTAAACCAATGGACTGATGATAACTTATGGACTGGCACTGTGGTCTGGAAAATGGCCCTGAGATGACTGGAAGACAAAATATCCTTGAGTTATATCAAGTAAAGGATCTGGTTGAAAGTTAATTCAAATTTTAAGAAGGAGAAGTAATAGCAGATAAAATGGAGCCAGTAAATGAATAAAGCAGAGAAGGGAAAACAACATTACTTTGGCATAATTTAGCTATATTCATAAGTAACCATAAAGGTAAAGGTATTTGTTTGCAGGAACCTTACCCTTCATGAGAAGCTGAAGGTCTAATATGGGCTCCCAGGGGATTTAAGAAGTATATGTCTGGAGTCATATAGGTGAAGCATCCCAATGATTCTAACACTGTATGTGTGAAGACTTGGAAAATGTATAATATTGGCCTGGGATCTTAGCAGCAGAAGCACATGATAGAATTCATCAGAAACTTTTGGTCCCCATAGCCCTGGAGAATGTGTGATTTGCTAAGGTGCTCACTAAATTCCAAGGCCTCACACATAAACTAAAGTCTAAAGTACCCAATAGCAATTAGTTGGAACTGGAAACCTATTAAACTGTATTAGGATTTTACTGGTTGGGAGATGGTGGTCATTACTTAAAGATAAATTTAATTGGATTCTTATTTCAGCACAGTCTTATAGTATGAAACAGGGCATATGTCTAAGACCATGAAAGATGCAGAATCCAGAATTAATTGAGAGTTGGTCCTGGATTCATATATCATTCCATGACATCATTTGTTAGATCATACAGGGATTGTTTATTGCTAATACACTAAATCAAACTGATGTGTGTGTACCCATCCTTTATCCTACAAAAATTTTTAATTGTCTTTTTCAGCTCTAGTAGATTTCTAGTGTATTCTTTGGTATGTTCTCTACATAGGATCATGTCATTTGCAAATAAAGTTTTATTTATTCCTTTCAACTTCGGATGCCTTTTATTCCATATCTTTGTTTAATTTCTCTGGCTAAACATTCCACTAAAATGTTGAATAACAGTGGTTTAAAGCAGTTATGCTTATGTGTTTGTGATTTGGGGTCAAAAGCTTTCAGTATATAATATTCAATATTCATTGAATATGATGGTTAGCCACAGGTTTTTAATATATTTCCTTTATCAAGTTCAGGAAATTTCCTTCTTTCTGAGTGTTTTATAAAGAATGTGTGCTAGATTTTGTCAAATGTCTTTTGGTGTATCAATCGAGATGATCATATATTTTTGTTCTTAATTCTATTAACGAGTCATATTGCATTGATTGATTTTCTTATGTCACCACAGTCATTACCAAAACTTTTCATATTACTAAACAGAAACTCTGTATCAATTAAGAATTAATGCCCAATTCCCTATTCCAACCCTGGCCCCTATATTCTAGTTTTTGACTCATTGAATTTGCTTATTCTATTTATTTCATATTACTGATATCATACACTATCTGTTCTTTTGTTCCTGATTTATTTAAATCAATGTGAAGTCTTAAAGTTCATCTATGTTGCCTCATGTATCAGAACTTCATTCCTTTTATTACTGAATAATATTCCATTTATCTATATACCACATTTTGTTTATACATTCATCTCTTGATTGGTAACTGAGTTGCTTCCTTCTTTTGGCAAATGTGAATAACCCTTCTACGAATATCAGTGTGCAAATATCTGTTTGATTTGCTTCTTTCAATACTTTTGGTTATAGATCTACAACTTTGATTGGAAGTCATATGGTAAATTCTATATTTATCATTCTGAGAACCTCTCAAACTGTTGACCGAAACTACTCTACCGTTTCACATTACACCAACAATAAATGCTTGTTCCAATTTCTACTCGCCTTGCAAAACTTATTTTCTCTTTTGTAAATAGTATCCATTCTAGTGAGTGTGAAGTAGGATCTCATCATGATTTTGATTTGCATTTCCCTAATGGCTAATGATATTCAGCATTTTTTAATGTGTATATTGGCCATTCATATTCCTTCTTTGGGCTAACATCGATTCAAATTTTATTGCCCCTCTCCCCTTTTTTAATACACTTTTATTTCATGTAAACTTTACCATAGCATTCTGTGGTACATAGTATCATCGTGCTTGCTTTTCATTTAATATTTTTATTTAGAGAAGTTTTAGGTTTACAGGAAAATCATGTAAAAAATACAGAGCTCCCATTTCCCCACTCCCCTATGATTAACACTATGCACTAGTGTGATTCCTTTGCTACAACTGATGAGAAAATATTATAATTTAATTATTAATTATAATCCATAGGTTACATTAGGGTGCATTTTTTCTAATATACCATCCTTTTATTAATGTTTTGCATTAGTTTGGTTCTTTTGTTTTAACTCATGAAAGAACATTTTGTAATCATACTATTAATTATAGTTCCTGTTTACAATAGGGCTCACTATGTTGTATAGTTCTATGTTTTATCTTCTAATTCTTATTCTAGAAACATACTTATAAAAATTCCCCTTTTAAACACGTTCATGTATAAAATTCAGTGCTGTTAATTGCACTCATAATGTTTTGCTAATATAGTAATCATCCTTTTACAAAAGTTTACAATCAACCCAAATGGAAATTCTGTATAAATGAAGCATTAACTTCTCATTCCCTATCCCCACACAGCCCCTGGTAACCTATATTCTAGATTATATTTGCATGAGTTTGCCTATGATAATTAATTCATAAAAGTGAGATTATACAATATTTTTCCTCTTGTGTCTGGCTTATTTCACACAACATAATGTCATCAAGGTTCATTCATGTTGTCACATGAGCCAGAACTTCATTCCTTTCTATGGCTGAAAAATATTCCATTTTATGTATATGTCACATCCGTGGGTGGCTTTTATCTTGTGGCAATTGTGAAAAATGCCACTATGATCATTGTGTGCAATATCTGTTTGAGCCCTTGCTTTCAATTCTTTTGGGTATATACCTAGTAAAGGGATTACTGGGTCATAGAGCAATTCTATACTTAGCTTACTAAGGTACTGCCAAACTGTCTCCTGCAGCAGCTGCACCATTTCACATTTCCATCAGCAATGAATGACTGTTCCTATCTCCAACAATTGAAATTTTCTGTTATTTTTAATAGTAGCAATTCTAGTGGGTGTGAAATCATATCTGATTGTGATTTTGATTTGCATTTCTCTAATAGCTAATTCTGTTGAGCATCTTTTCATGTGACATTTGTATATCCTCTTTGGAGAAAAGTCTATTCAAGTTTTTTGATCACTTTTTGGTTTCACTGTTTGTCTTTTTATTGTTGAGTTGCAGGATTTCTTTATATATTCTGTATAGTAAACCCTTATCAGATGTGGGGTTTCCAAATATTTTCTACCATTGGATAGGTTGTCTTTTTATTTTGGGTGAAGTCCTTTGATGCACAAATGTTTTTTATTCTGATGAGGTTCTATATATGTATTTTTTTTTCTTTTGTTGTTTGTACTCTGGATGTAAAGTCTAAGAAATCATTGCCTAACACAAGTTCCTGAAAATGCTTCCATATGTTTTCCTCTATGAGTTTTATATTCATAAGGTGTTTGACACATTTTGTGTATGCTGGGAGATAGGGGCTCTCTTTCATTCTTTTGCATATGAATATCCAGTTCTCCCCGCACCATTTGTTGAAGACACTCTTCTTTGCCAATTGATTGGACCTGGTAGCCTTGTCAAAAATCAATTAGCCATAAATGTAAAGGTCTATTTCTGAAATCTTAATTTGATTCCACTAGTCTATATCTCTATCCTTGTGCAACTACCATGCTGTTTTGATCCCTGTATCTTTCTAATCTTTGAAGTCATGAAATGTGAATTCTCCAACTTAATTCTTCTTTTTAAAGATGCTTTTGGCTATTTGGGCCCCTTACCCTTACAAATAAATTTGATAACTGGCTTTTCCATTTCTGTAAAGTAGGCTGTTGAAATTTTGATTGAACTTGAGTTGAATCTTTAAATCATTTTGCATAGGCTTTATATCTTAACAAAATGTATTCTTCCAGTTTCTGAGAATGGAAACACCTTCAATTTATTTAGGTTTATTAGACTTCTTTTAGCAAACTTTTGTACTTTACATGTATAAGTCCTTTATATCCTTGGTTATGTCAGTGTGCAAATATTTGATTATTTTAGATACTATTGTAAATGGAATTGTTTCCTCGATTTCCTTCTCAGATTTCTCATTACAAGTATATAGAAACACTACAGATTTTTTGTGTGTTGAACTTGTACCCCAATACTTTGTTGCATTTATTAGCTCCAGTAGTTTTGTTGTAGATTTTTTGGAATTTCTAAATGTAGGCTTACATCATTTGCAAATAGTTAAAGGTTTACTTCTTCCTTTCCAACTTGGATGCCTTTTATTTATTTCCTTTTCCTCCCTAATTGCTCTGGCTAGAGCTTCCAGCACAATGTTAAGTAATAGTGGTGACAGTAGGCATTTTATCTTTTTCCAGATCTTAGAGGGAAAACTTTCAGTCTTTCACTGTTAAGTATGACTATTACCATAAGCAAGGCTATTTCCAGCAAAAAGCACTTTCCAATCTGTTGCCACAAAGGAGAAGCATGTTTCTCAGTGAGAAGGTGTTTCATTACGAGTACATAAACAAGAATTGGGGGGATCTTCCTAAAACCAGTTTGAAGTGAGAATGGGGGCTAAGGTTTTTATAGGCAAAGGAGAGAGGTAGGGAAGAAGTAAAACAAGTCATGCCAGGGGTCTTGTGAAGAGAATATGTGCAATATGTCAGTCTAGCATTATCTCAACACATACAATTTGCCCTTGTTTTCCATGACTAATAAGGCACAGTTTATCAGGGTCTCATGATTCTCTTCTCAGCCAACCACTCAAGAAAATCAAGATTTTTGTCTGTGAGATTTACACTATTTACTCACTGTCTGTGAGACAGATTTACACTATTCTGTCTGGTTTTCCTGTGAGATGTTATCTTATTTCTGTAAGCAAAACTGAGAAGGTCGGGTTAATATCCTTCATGGAACTAAGAACAAAGGGAAACTTTTAAAATTAGATTAATCAAAAACCAGTCAATTAGTTTTAGAATCTTCAGAGCTGCTTAAGTGAATAAATTTTCATAATCACATTTTCCAGCAATCATGATGTCAGTTGTGAGTATCTCGTATATGTCCTTTACCGTGTTGAAGAAGTCTATTCCTAATTCCTAGTTATCTAAGTGTTTTTATCAAAACAGAATGCTGGATTTTGCCAAATGCCTTTTCTTCATCAGTTGAGATGATCAGGTGTTTTTCTGGGGAATTTTTTGGTCTTCATTTTGTTAATGTGGTATAGTACATTCATTGAATTTCTCGTATTGAACCAGTCTTGCATACTTGTGATAAAACCCATTTGATCTTGGTGTATAAATCATGGTGTATAAATGTACAAATGTGTTGTTCACTTCTTTATGCAAATATTGTGTAGAAGATTTTCGTGTCTATATTCATCTATTGATCTATAATTTTCTTTTCATGCATATCTGGATTAGGCATTAGGCTGATATTGGCTTCATAGAATGAGTTAGGTAGTGTTGCCTACTGTTCAATTTTTTTGGAAGACTTTGAGCATCATTGGTATTAATTATTCTTTGAAGGTTTGGTAGAATTCACTTAAGAAGCAATCTCATCCTGTGATTCTCTTTGTTCCGAGGTTTTTGATGACAGATTCAATCTCTTTACTGTTATTTCATTTGTAGTGATCTTCTATTTCTTGTAAATTCAATGTAGTTTGTTTTTATTTTTTATTTTTGTTTCTGGAAATTTATTCATATGTTAGCATACAGTTGTTCATAGTTCTTATGATCTTTTTTTATTTCTTTGGGGTTATTTGTAATGCCCCCTCTCTCATTTTATTTATTTACATCCTCTCTCCTTTTTTCTTTTCCAGTCTCCTATGAGTTTGTCAATTTTATTCACCTTTTCAAAGAATCAACTTTTGATTTTCTTAATGCCCTCCATTATTTTTATCCTCTATTACATTTATTTCTCCTCTAATTCTTTTTATTTCCTTCTGCTTGCAGTGGGGTTAGTTTGCTGTTTCTTTTTGTTTGTTTGTTTGTTCCTCCAAAGATGTTCTATTTTTAAAATGTAAGTATAAGGGCTATAACTTTCCCTCTAAGCACTGACTTTGTTACATCCCATACATTTTGATATATTGTGTTCTCATTTTCCTTCATCCCAAGATTTCTTATTTCCCTTGTAATTTCTTTTTTGACCCAATAATTTTTTAAGAGTGCTATTTAACTTCCATATATTTGTGGATTTCTAGTTCTTTCCCTGTCATTTACTTCTAGCTTCGTTGCAGTATGTTAAGAGAAAGATGCTTTGTGTAATTTCAGTCCTTCTAAATTTATTGAGACTCTTTTTGTGACACAACATGTGGTCTATCCTGGTGAATGATCCATATGAACATGAGAATTATGTTTATTCTACTATTTTGAGTGTAATCATATGTATATATCTGTTATGGCTATTTCATTGATCATATTATTCAAATTCTCTGTTTCCTTTTTGATCTTCTGTCTAGATGTTCTATCAGTTAATGAGATTGGCATATTAGAGTTTCTAACTATTAATTGGGGAGGTTCTATTTCTCCATTTTTACCAGTGTCTGCTTCATGAATTTGGGGCTCTGTTTATTAGGGGAATAAATATTTGTAATTGTTATTTCTAACTGTTGTATTGCCCCTTTTATTAATATATAGTGTCCTTTTCTATGTCTTGTGACAACTTTTTACTTAATGTCTATTTTGTCTTTTTTGCTTAGTATTTACATGGCATGTCTTTTTCCATTCTTTCACTCACTATGGTGAGTCCCTTGTAAACAACATATAATTCAATCAGATTTTCTTATCCCTTCTGCAAACATGTGTCTTTTGATGGGTAGTTAATCTATTAGCATTTGGTGTTATTACAGGAAAGGCAGTAATTATTCAGGCATTTTGTCCTATGGTTTTTATATGTCATACCTTTTCTTGCCTTTCTTTTCCTTTATTGCAACCTCCTTTCCTGTATAGTATATTTTTTGTAATGTATGTGACTGATACCTTTCTCTTTTATATATATATATTTAAAATACTTTCTTTGTGGTTACCCTGGGGGTTGTATTATACAATCTACATCTATAAACTATTAATTTGAAAAGTACTAACTTAGCTTCAATAGTATACACTCTCTCTGCTCCCACAGAATGGACAAGGGCCATTATTTCCTCAGATATTCTTTCTGTCCCCTTTCCCTTCTTTTCTCCTTCTGGGACACTCATGATGTGTATGTTTGTGTACTTTTTGTCACTCACATCCTTGAGACACTGCTCAATTTTTCTATTATTTTCTCTCTCTGTTCTTCTGACTGTATGATTTGGATTGTCCTGTCTTCTAGTACACTGCTACTTTCTTCTGCCTTTCCAAATCTTCTGTTGTATTCCTCTAGTGTATTTTAATTTCCATTATTCTGCCCTTCATCTCTATAATTTCTGTCATTTTTTTTTAAACTTTAAAATTCTTCTTTATGTACACACTGTCTTCTTAATATCCTTTAACTCTACATCCATTATTCTTTCCTGTCCTTGAATTGCTTTTGGAGATTTGTATGAACTTATTTAATTAATTGTTCCATATTTTGTGTCTTTTCTGAAGTTTTAATTTGCTTCCTTGACTGAACCATATCTTCCTGTTTCTTAGTGTGACTTGTAATCTTGTGCTGAATTCTGGTATCTGTTTATTTTGATGTCTTAACTCTGAATGTCAACATCACCCCCTTGACTAGGGTTTTCTTGTTGATTGGCTTTTTGTGATGGCTCTTCTTTGATACTTCATAAAACTTATTCTGGATCTTTGAGTAACCTCTGTACCACTGTTCAGATTTTCTTAGCTATTCTTCATCTGTTTCTTGCCCTAGATATGCCATACAATTTTTAAAATTTATTTTTTATTTTTTTATCATACCAGGGCTGGAGAATGAGCCTGGAACCTCATATGCAGGAAGCCAACTATCAACCACTGAGCCACATAGGTTTACCTAAGTTGTTTTTTTTCATTTTTTTACTTTTTATTTTTGTTTTCAGGAGTCATCAAGGACCAAACATGGGATGTCACATGTGGGAAGAAGGCACTCAAACACTTGAGCCACATTGGTTCCCTGTACACTTTTTTATGTTGCACTTTTTGTGCAATTGTTACACCTTCAGGGCTACCATCCTTTCATCTTTTCCTTCTCCAGAAATCTTGATCTGCTCTTTTGTATTTGTGCAGAATTCCCCCGAACACCCAAATCCTATGAT
>JAQZBX010104821.1:0-10912 GCA_029593785.1 Cabassous unicinctus
GGGTGTGGCTCAGTGGATAGAGCCCCCGTTTACCATATGGGAGGCCCGGGTTCGCGTCCCGAGGCCTCCTTGTGAGGGCACGCCGGCCTGAGCGGTGCGGTGGGCTGATGCAGCAACCTCACGGCAGGAAGCGGGTGTGGCGCAATGGATAGAGCACCTGTTTACCATATGAGAGGCCCCGGGTTCGATTCCCGGCGCCTCCTTGTGAGGGCAGGCCGGCTCACGCGGCGCCGTGGGCTGATGCGGCAAGACCTCACAGCAAGGGGAAGATAAGCAGACACAGAGAAGACACGCAGCGAATGGACACAGCAGCACAAGCGGCAAGGGGGGCATAAATAAATAAAAAATAAAAAAAAAAGAGTAGACGAGTCCCTCCCTGAACTAAGAATCAGCCCTCCCAATGGTGCCAACAGGCAGAGAAGTGGAAAGAGGGAAGCACTTCTAAAGCTAAGAGAATTCACAGCTGAATTGTTTTCTCAGATCAGGGAGAAAACAAACAGGCCTAAGGTACCTAGATGTTCTCCAGTGTGCATGCTTGCATTCATATATTTACCCAGACACCAAACCCCCCACCTTGTTTGTTTCCTCTTTTGAGTCTACACAGAATTCTACCCTGTACCACCTTTAGGGGTCCTGGGACACCCCCCAGATAGCCCTATAGTCCTGCCTTGGTGATTGCTGATGCACTCAGTTTTTCTCCCAACTGTGTGCAATCTCTATCATGCTTCTGTGACCCAAACCAGGCAAAGAACTAGGCGGGCACTTTCCGTTAGATCTCATGACTTCAGCTGGAGTTAACAGACTTATCTGGTTTTTCCCTACCCATGTCGTTTTAGTTCCATTTTTTGGTGCAAGCCTGTTATTACCTTTATATTTCATGGCTGATTTTACCCTTCAACAATTTTCTCTCCAATGTTATGTATATAAAACATCTTCAAATTTAGACTGATAAAGCCAACACCTCAGGGGCTTCTGGGGAGTGGAACTGGGTGGCTTAGGACTGTACAGGAGGGAGCTTTTTAATCTTTTTAATGTTGAAGCATGTGAGGGAATACCTAGTCAAAAAGACTTCTGAAAAAACGATCAATGACAGGGATGCTGCGACCCCAGAGATCCTGTTGGTGAGAAGAAAGTGGAGAGGGCCGCTGAAGAAGAGAGGATGTGGCCAGTCCCAGCTGCGCTCCTCTGCCTCTTAGCACCATTGGGAGGACGGGTTCCCAGTCAGGGAGGGGCTCAGGTAGTGCTTGTGAGGCCCTGGTCCTTACAGCTAGGCCACAGGAACTAGAACTCTGTGGAAAGAGAAGGATGCTTTAAAAACATTTTCAGAAACGTTTATGGTAGGCTAAGGAATGTCACCACCTGCCTCCAACCTCCCCCACGAATAGTCAATAAAAGTCTACAAAACCCATCCAAACTTGGGGAGTCAGGTGTATACGTGTGTGCATGTGTTGGGATGTTTAGGGGGAGGAGGGGAGGGAGGCGAGGGAGGGTGACAAGTGCTGAGCCTAGATTCAAGTAGAGGACAAGATGCATGCTCAGGTGGTTTGCCTGGCTCCAAAAGAATCCTGATTTTCCTCCCACGGCAGTGCTGACCCCTGGCTCCCAGCGTGGTATCCCATGCTTCCCGGTAAACAGGCGTCTGACCTCTTATTTTCTTGGAGTCAAGTTTTCCTCGCTTCCCCTCCCACATCTGCTGGTTCACATGACCAGCACATGTTCACGGAGGGCACACCACAGGCCAAGCTCTGTGCTACACGCAGAATGGAGAGGTGGATGGGCCAGAGCCCCTGCGGCAGAGGCTCATGGGCCAGCTGGGGGCACAGGCAAGCAACGGGCACCTGCCGTGAGGCACCGGGACCTATGGGAACACATGGCCCTGTGGCCAGGCTCAGCCAGAGGTCAGGTAGAGCTTTCCCAGAGGAAGTGACCAGCAGTCTCCAGGTGAGATCTGAGATCCAAAGGAAAATTAGGAGGTGTCCCTGGAAAGAGTTGAGGGGAAGATGGGAAATGAGAAAATGAGGGTGAAGAATTGAGAGAACAGTGCTGTGAGGGCCTAGAGGCCAGAGAGGTTGCGGTGTGTTGGAGGAAGGAAGCAAACTCCAGCGTGACTCTGGCACAGAGCACAAGGGGGAGAGGTGCTGGTGACGCCTCTGGAAAGGCAAACAGTAGCTAGAACTGAAGGCCCAGCAGCCTCGCTTAGGACCAGCTGCTCACTATCCCAAGGGCGGTGGGAAAGAACTGAAAGTATCCAAACAAAAGAGTGACATGATCAAAGCTGCATTTTTAGAAAGAACACTGCCACTGCGAAGCATTGCAGGAGCGTGAGGGTAGAGGCGAGGAGACCGGCTTCCCATGGCCACTGAAACAAATTGCCACAGGCCTGGTGGCTTAAAGCAATAGGAAGTTATCATGTCACAGCTGGGGAGGCCAAGAGTCCAGGATCGTTTTGCTGGATGGAAATCAAGGACGCCCTGTGGAGGCTCTAGGGGACAGGCTGTTCCCTGCCTCTTCCAGCTTCTGGTGGCTGACGGCATGTCTTGGCTGGAGGTTCATCACTCTAATTTCTGCTTCCAGCTTCACATCCATGTCTGACTGTTAAATCTCCCTCAGCCTCTCTCATGTAAGGACACTTTGGCTGGCATTTAGGATTCATCCAGATAATCTATGATAACCTCCTCATCCGAAAATCCTTAACTTCATCACATCTGGAAAAAAAAAAAAATGACCCTATAAGGAAAAATTCCCCGGTTCCAGGGAGTTGGGCCTGCTGTCTTGAAGGATGACCACTCAGCCCACTACACCCAGTGAGGAGGCTACTGCAGTTGTCCAGAAAAGAAATAACGGTGGCTTGCTCTGGCTTACAGGCAGTGGGGGTAGATTCTAGGGCCACTGGAGCAGTCTAGTCAATGGGACCTGGGGACGGGGAGGAGAGAGAGAGGAGCCAGGGCCGATAACCCACAGAACTAGGAAATGCTGAGAGAGGAGCAATGGGGGGTGGGGAGGGTGGGTATTAGACTAGTTTTAGACACACTTGCCGATGGTAACCAATAGCTGGGCTCTGGGCAGAGACGGACTAAATCTTGAGATAACATCCTTTGTTCCAAAAGGGTGGCGGGGAGAGAGTGCCATGCTCTACATCGGCTGGCGTCCAGGGCCCCCACAAAGAGGGGTGACCAGGAGATGCCTGGACCAGCCAGGAGACCCACCAGCACGTGCTGGCCCTGCCACTTGCCCATCCTCGCTGGGTCTGTTTGCTTCTCTGTAAAGGAATCAAATGGAACAGATGCGCATAGCACCGACTGTGTGCTCTGGATCGTTCTTAAAGCTTCATGGATATTAACTAATTTAATCCCCATAAAACTCACAGAGGTGTCATACCCATTTTTTTGGATTGAAAAACCTAAGCACAGAGAGGCTAAGTCATTTGCTTTAGGGCACACAGCCACAGAGTGACAAAGCCTAGATTCGAGCCCAAGCACTCTGGCTCCAGATTCTGCATTCTTACCAGTACTCTATGTTGCCTCTCTCTCTCTCTCTCTCTCTCTCTCTCTCTGTTTGTTTTTTTTTTTTAAACAAAGGTACTGTCCTGATTTGGTCTCTTGTGGACCCTAGAAAATCCTGTTCTTAAAGTGAACCTATTCCTGTGCCTGTTGCCCATTGTTGATGGGGACTGTTGGTTAGATTCGGGTGAGGGACCTTTCAATTAGATCACTTTTGATTAGGTCGCTTCAGTTGAGGGGAGGGCCTTTGATTAGATTGCAGGACCCTGGGTGGATCTTAGTCCTATCCTGGATTCCTATATAAATAGAGAAGATAGGAGAAGAGCAGCTGCCATTTTACCCGCCATGTGAGAGAGGATTCCAGGATGACCTGCAGCTGCAGAAAGACAGAGAAACTCCCCCAAGAGCTGAGAGAGAGAGACTGGAATCGGCAGAGCAGCTGAAGCTGAAGCAATGAGACCCGGAGGAGAGCAGAGATTCAAGCCATGTGCCTGGTCACCCACAGCTGAGCTCGGGGAGGAAGTGAGCCTGGAGGAGAAGGCAGAGGTCAGCCACCATTTTGCCTCGCCACGTGGCAGAAGTCCAGGATCGCCAGCGGCCGACTTTTAGTGAGACAGCATCTCTGATGATGCCTTGATTTGGACATTTTCACAGCCTCAGAACTGTAAGACTTTAACCTAATAAGTTCCCATTATAAAAGCCAACCCATTTCTGGTGTTTTGGATGGGCAGCCTTTAGCAAACTGAGACAACTCCCAAGCCAACAGCAAAGACCCCGACCCTTAATTCAGCTGAAGGAAGTTTCTTCCGAAGCTGGATCAGGTCACAGGTAATAACAGACCAGGTAATGCTGCTGAAGATCACTGAGATACAGAGTCCCAGTGATCAAGACCCTCCCTTTCCCTGTGGCCATTTGCCTGGCAAGGAGATGAGTGAGGAAAAGAAAATGCAGATCATTTCTAAGACCACTTCTATAACCACCCATTTTTTATTCCAGCGGTCCTGTGGTGGGTTGAATCACGTCCCCCCGCAAAGACATGTTCAAGTCCTAACCCCTCGTCCTGTGAGTGTGAACTCAACTGTAAATAGGATCTTCAAAGACCCTATTAAGAGGAGGAAGACCCTATTAAGAGGATCTTCAAAGACCCTATTAAGAGGAATCAGGGTGGGCCTTAACCCAGTATGACTGGAGTCCTATAAACAGAGGGAATTTGGACACAGAACCTCAAGCCACAGGAGACACAGTTAGAGCACCGTGCGCTGGAGGCAGGGATTGACTGGCAGCAAGCTCCACCAGCATGCTACAGACTTTACAGAAGGCATGGCCTGCCAGTGCCTCCAAACTGTGAGCCTAAGTTCTTGCTGTTACGCCGACTGGTGTGTAGCATTTTATTATAACAGCCTTGGCAAACTGAGACAAGTTCAATTACCTTCCATGGAAGGAGAAGAAAACCCAGCAGGGATGGCAGCTGCATGGGAGATCACTTGACGTGGCAATAGATAGAAGCAGCTAGAAGCAGGTTGAACCATGGCTGAAGATGGAAGCTGGGGAAGAGTGAGGCCAGGCCTCAGACCGGAGCATGCGTGGGAAACCACAGTCAGAGGCGGAAGGCCAGTAGGCTGAGGTGCGCTCAGTGGTGGTGGACAAGGAAGGGGCTGGAGCTCTCTCCAACCAGACGCTGGAAGCACGGCGGAGGCAGACCGATCGGGTCAGGCTTCAACTGCGGGCCGTAGATGCCGAATGACGTGGCCTTCCATCATGGCCGGGCCAGCGGGGGTGAACTGGCCACCTTCCCACTCCAAGCTTTATTCCAGGCCTCGCTTTTTCCTTCCCAGTGTTCAGAGAGCCTGGGCACAGGACGTCTTGAAGAGGAGACCCGTCGGCAGAGGAGGTGATGGAGACAGTGGCTCAAAGGGATGAGGCCAAACTTCCCTGAGGCAGGAAGGGAAGAGTCTTCAGGAGACAGAACTTTAAGACAACAGCAGCAAGAATTGACAAAGGAAGTCACGGATGGCTGCAATAAAATGGTGGTCTCCAAAGAGGAGCTGAGACCCTCAGTGGGGGTCTTCAAGATGGTCATCTGAGTCAGACTGAACCGCGTCATTTTAAAGCGTCTTTTCCATTGAAGTTTCCGCCATCACTAAAGAATACAAACTACAAAGACATTGCCTCAGCAAGGGCTTTTTACCCTGCAAAATGCCCACTAAACCATTTTTTTTTAACTAGGCAAATAGGGGATACCCAATTTCTGGTCCCCAGACCAGAAAGACTGTGGGTGCCTCAAACACAGCAGGAAAGCAGGGGTTCAGTGCATTCCTGGCACTTGGCATGTGGCACTCCCCCACCCCACACCCCACCCACTCCTCTGTCTTTCCTTCCTCTTACCCCCTCCATCGGCCTCTCTCAACCTTGCAGCCTGCCCACCCCTCCCCTCGCTCCCTCCTTTTTCAGCTGGGGTCTGCCTGGAGGAATTTCACAATCTCTCACCTAGAGTCAAGGTTTTCTACTTTACCATGCATAAAAATCTCCTGCGAAATTTCTCAAGGCCCCACACGCAGAGATTTGGAGTGGAGCCCAAGAATTTGTATTTTTTTTTTAAGATTTATTTTTATTTATTTATTTCTCCTCCCACCCACCCTACCCCCCATTGTTTTGCGCTCACTGTCTGCTCTGTGTGTTCTTCTGTGTCTGCTTGTCTTCTCTTTAGGCAGCACCAGGAACCGACCCTGGGACCTTCTGGAGTGGAGAGAGGTGCTCAATCTCTTGCGCCACCTCAGCTCCCTGGTCTGTTGCGTCTCTTATTGTCTCTCCTCTGTCTTTTTTTGTTGCGTCATCTTGCTGCGCCAGCTCTCTGCGTGGGCCAGCACCCCTGCACACGCTAGCACTCGGCATGGGCCAGCACTCCGTGTGGGCCAGGACTCTGCATGGGCCAGCTCTCCGCTCAGGCCAGCTCGCCGCATGGGCCAGCTCGCCTTTCACCAGGAGTCCCTGGGAATTGAACCCTGGACCTCCTATATGCTAGACGGGAGCCCAGTCGCTTGAGCCACATGCTTTTCCCAGGAATTTGTATTTTTCCAAGCATCTCTGTTGGATCATCATCCATACCTGGTATGCGGACTAGACTCTCCTCAAGGGCAGACCCCAGATCTTTTACCTCCCACCCATGCACTCACGCTCCCACACACACGCGCTCACTCACACTCCCTCTCACACACACTCACAGTTCAGAAGGCTGTAGGATGCACAGTAGGCATTCAGCACTATTTGTTAGATAAATAATTAGTTGGTGGCGTCGCTCCCCCAGCCAGCAAAGGCAGGCATAATTATGCTCAAGTCTGTCTGAGCACCTCTCCGGCTATTTGACAGTTTCCCATCCAGAAACCGCACAGTACAGTAAAAAAAAGAAAAAAGAAAAGAAAGAAAAAAGAAAGCCGTTAAACCCCAGTGAATGTTATTTTTAATGAAAGTGGTGCATTTTGACTCACAATGTTGAAACCAGATTCTAAGTGAGTCATCAGCAGATCAACCACAAGGGCCTTTATGAAGGTGATTTACAGGAGGGTATGACGTCTGCTGTCCCTTCACATGGTTCACAGAGATGCTGTCAGACCTGGAGTCGGTCTGGGGCATTTGCTGCCGCGTCAGCTCAAAAGGATGCTGTGTTGTCACCAATGGGATTCCCCAGCCCAGCCGGCATTGTGGTCCCACCCACAGAATGGAGGCAGCCATCGCTGAACAGAGCTGTGGTTACGTCACAGCTGCAGGCTGCCAGGTAGTGCCTGGCAGGTGCTGGAGAGAGGTAGGGGCCACCTGCTCCTGCTGTGCTCCTGGAGTCCTCCCGAAGGCCCACATCCTCTCACCTGGTTCTCAAGAGGCGGCCCACCCCACAGGCAGAAAAGTAGGACTTGGAGTGGGACAGGCCTGGGCTTGAGTCCCAGGTCAAACGAGGTGGCCACAGTCAGGTAACAGCCTCACTTTTCCTCATCTTGAAAATGTAAACAATCCCACCTGCCCTGCCTCCCTCTCAGGGATGCTGCAAGGCTCTCAGGTGACTACGTATGTGGAAGTGTTTTGAAGGCTATCATGGGCCATCCAAGGCACGTTGTCAGTAGAAGATAAAAGACTTGCTATATGAATGTGCTTTCACCCATCGGCAACCTCTGCAGGGAAGCAGAGCCAGGCAGTGAATTGACAGACTGGACGGGGAATAAATGCTCCTTCATCTCCAACCCAGAAACAGGAGTCACCTTTGCTCATCTTTGCCTTTAGAAAACCAGGAAATGTTCAAACAGGAGCAATGGAAGCCAGAGAGTACATCTGCATGTACAAGTTTCCCCATCTCCCCAGCCAGAAGGCAGAATGCCTCCTGCTGCTGAATTGCCATTCCAGGCTCTCCAGAACACTCTACTGGTGGCCCATACTCCAGAAGATTTGAAGAAAAAAAAAGCCTTGCTGGGAAGGACTCTTCAGACCAGTTCAGGGCAATGCAGCAGGGCTACTAGTTTCTGGTTGTCTCTCAGAGCGCCCTCCACTGTAGCAGGAATTTGCAACAGAGAACTCTTGAGTTTTAAAATCCTCTGATGACATCATGGAGAGGTAGGTCAATCTGGTAGAACAGTGAACCACTGACCCAATTCAGCAACCCAGAGCCTCCTGGTCAACTAGGAACGCTGTCTAGAGAGCAGGTTCAGCCATGAGCAAAACGGTGCCTTATGTGCAGTAACTGCTCAGGAAATGTGACCCAAGAAAAAAATCCCCAGAGAAGGTGAGGAACTTACTAAATCTGCAAAGGGGAGAAGGAGGGTAGGGGAGAAGAAAAGGCTGCCCAGCAGAGCCAAATATACTCCACAGATGCATGACCAGCCCTAGCCTCAAGGAAAAGCAAAAGGGGAGCAGATGTAGCTCAGTGGTTGAGCATCTGCTTCCCATGTATGAGGTCCTGGGTTCAACCCCTGGTATCGCCTTAAAAAAAAAAGAAAAAAAGAAGGGAGAAAAGGCTTTTTCAGAGTCAGACACATCTAGACTCAAACGCCATCCTTCCTCATGCTGGTACTGGCTCCTTAGGGTTTGTTTTTTTTTTAATTGACTCTGAGCCTCCATTTCTTCAGTCGCCCTCCTCCCAGGATTCCTGTGAGGACTGAGTGGACTCATGCATGTGTCACACCTACACAATGCCTAGTATGTAATGAACAATAATGTTGATTTCCTTATGTGGGAGGTTTCAAAATATGACCACAAATTTTTTTCCCCTTGGCAATGACTTAGCTGCTACTTCCATCAAGAGATGAAGTCTATTTCCCTTGAATCTGGGTTGGCCTTGTAACTTCCTTTAACCAACAGAATATGACAGAAGTAAGAGTGTGTGACCTCCAAGGCCAGCCCCTGTGACTTCGGTTTTTGCCCTCCCGGAACACTGCCCTGGGACCACCATGTAAGGAAGCAGGTCCAGCCTACTGTAAAAGGAGAAGTGAGGTCCCCAACTCGACAGCCAGCATCAGCCGCCAGGCATGTGAGAAGAGCCATCTCAGACCTTCCAGCCCAGCTAACCCTCCAGCTGAGCACAGCCAAATGAGTGGTCCAAGGCAAAACCAGCAGAGGAACTTCCTAGTCAACCTATAAAATCATGAAAAATAGTAAATCTTTGTTGTTTAAGCTACCAAGGCTTGGGGTGATTTTTTATGAAGCAAATTCTGACTGAAATTCCTTCCTAACACCCACCTCCAAAATGCCTTGTCCTTGGCTTGCATTTCCCCCAGCCTCATATGGTAGATTCTTCGATGAAAAAATGAGAATTTATGGGGATCAGGAGCTGTGCTCAGCCCATCATGAAGTCATTTTCATGCCCACATGTTACAATAGATCATCAAAGAAACAATTGACCAGTATCTACCAACTGGTTGATAATTAGCAAGTCTGCCTGTTCTACCTTTAAAATAGAACAGAAATTTGACTATTTATCACCACTTGCACCATGATCTCTTGCCTGAATTATTGCAGTAGCCTCCTAATTGGTCCCTTCTTCCATTTCTGTTACCTACACATTGCCATTCTCCACAATGAAACCAAAGTGATGTTTAAATGTAAATTAGATTGTGTCATTCGTGCATTCACTCATCCCACAAAAGTTTAATTGTTGACCAAAAATCCCTGCTCCCATGGAGTTTACATTCTAGTTAATGTTTTTAAAAATCAATAATAAATAAATACATGATGATAACTGCTAAAGAAAATATGAAGCAGGAAAGGTGGGATAGGTAGTGTTGGGAGATGGCGTAATTTTAGATGGTGTGGGTAGGGAATGTTTCAATAAGAAGAAAATATTTGAATGAAGATCAGAGGAACAGCAAATGTAAAGACCCTGAAGCAGAACCATGCCTGGCACACTTAAAAAATAGTTAAGGAGGCCAGATGGCTATAGCATAATAAGCAAAGGAAAGAATAATATGAGGTCAGAGAGGTGACAAAAGAAGTGGAGGAAACCAGATGCACAGCACCTGGTAAGGCAATGCAAGGACTTAGGCTTTTGCTCTAGTGATAGAGCCACTGAGGCATTTTTAGCAAAGAGGTGACATGACACGATGTGCATTTTAATAGGACCATTCTGGATATTGTATTGAATACAGACTGAAGAAGATTCTGAGATGATGTCTACAGCATCATTTTTTAATTTCTCCAAGTTTTCCCATAAAAAGTAGACAGTACAAGTAGTAGAGGATATAAAGCCAAAAATCCATGAACACTATTTACAACAAAACTAGCTGAAAAGGTATCCCCATGATCCCCATGATATAAGTGAATGGGGAAAAACCACCAACAGCTACAAGACTTGAGTGATATTAATATCTGTGCAAGAGGAAGCAAAGGAGAGAATCAGCACATGTGAAAACCTGAGAATCCCAAAACACCCAACAGGTACTCAATAGATAGTTTTGGAGAACAGCGACTGAAACTGGAAGGGTTTGCAGTAAAGTCTGAGGGGCCAGAGCTGTCTGAGACAGTTACATAAACTATAAGAACTAACTGAGGGAAGCAGATGTGGCAAGCAATTGAGCTCCCACCTACCACATGGGAGGTCCCAGGTTCGGTTCCCGGTGCCTCCTGGAAAAGACAAGCAAGACAGCGAGCTGGTGCAATGGGCAGGTGCGGCAAGCTGATGCAACATGACACGGCAAAGAGACACAAAGAGGAAGGACAATGAGAGACACAACAAACCAGGGAGCTGAGGTGGCTCAAGTGATTGAGCACCTCTCTCCCACATGGGAAGTCCCAGTTTCAGTTCCTGGTGCCTACTGGGGAGAAGACAAGCAGACACAGAGAGCACATGACAAATGGACACAGAGAGTGGACAGCGAGTCCAAACAACAAGGTGGAGGGGAATAAATAAATAAAATAAAAATCTTTAAATAATAAAA
>JAQZBX010104822.1:0-10912 GCA_029593785.1 Cabassous unicinctus
GCCATGGTACAGACTGGATACCAGATATTGCAGTGATAAAAGGCAAAATGTAAAAAAAAATTTTTTTCTTTTTCCCATTTTTTGAATATCCCAATCCTTTAATTTTAGTTTTTTTAAGTTTTCAAGTATGATATCTCTTACATTTAAACTTATCATTATTATTTCATTTTCCTATTAATTGTATTTGGCTATTATATTGGCTTCATCTTTAAAGAAGCTTTGGATCACAGAAGGGTTACAAATAGGGTGGGAGAGGATCATTGGTGGGGGGTGTCAGGGATGGGGGGTTCATGAGAGGAAGTTCACCTGAACATACATAAAATGTATATAAAATTGTTCAAATGCTCACGGGGCATGGTCCCAGTGGGTGGAGAATCACTCAATAAATGAGAGAATACTGAATTCCCATCCCAGAGAGCTCTGCCACATTTTCCAAGGGAGCAGCAACAGTTCCCTAAGTGCAAGGGCAGTGTCTGGCTAAGGAGGATGATCCACTGATGGGGTCTTGTTATTGAGGACTAGCCTTACAAGTCTTTGCTCTTGAAACTGAAACTTAGCCTATTGTTATGGGATGCCTAAGGGTTGCCTCCTGAGAACCTCCTCATTGCTCAAATGTGGCCTCTCTCTAAGCAAAACTCAGCATATGGATATATTACCTTCCTCCCAGTGTGGGACATGACTCCCGGGGATGAGCCTCCCTGGCAACGAGGGATTACTACCTAGTGCCAACAGGCAATACGACTGGAAAAAGACCTTGAATAAAAGGGGGAAAAGGTAAAGACAAATGAGTTCATATGGCTAAGAGACTTCAAGGTGAGTCGGGAGGTCATCCCAGAGGTAATGCTTATGCACATCTCAGTAGGACCTCATAGGCTTCCAATGTGGATATCACCCCAAATAGAGGGGCTCCTGAGGGCTCTGGAGACACCCAGGTTCTATATCAGGGCGGATAGCTCCGGAGTTTTGCGCCTTATCAGTGGGCCCTACTTTGGAATCTGTGCTCCTGAGAGTGACAGAGTTGGACTCAAATATGTCCTCCCTGCACAAGGTCCATCAGTCCCTTCTATTCAAACCTATATGTGGTGCTGGAGTTTGTAGGTGCACTTCCAGAGACTGGAGTCTTTGGCCTGCCCATGTTCCAGCAGGGCCTGGAATCTCAGTGCAGCTGCAATTCCTACTCTACAGCTCAATGGACTCACCCAGGACACCTGGCGGGGAGATGATGATGGACAACAGCCATCCCAGGGAATGGAGAGAGTCTGCAGCTGCAGGCAGGATAATCCCATCCATCTTATCCATGGGATATAAGGCCCCTCTCACTTGGAGGTGGAGTGGACATCACCATTTCAGACTCCTCAGAATTGGGGGGAGAGCTATGGACTAGAGTGCACTTACTGGTATTCTGTGATAGACATATTGTGATTCAAATAATGGAAGAAAATTACAACATTAATGTGGCGCCAGTGGCCACTGGATGCTTTGGGGGCAGGGAGAGGGAAAAGCAAATGTAATACAAGGGCTTTTTCGAGACTTGGGAATTATCCTGAGTGACATTGCAATGACAGATATATGCCATTTTACATCAGCATATAACATGCAGAACTGTGTGGGAGAGAGTGTGGTCTACAATGTGAACTATGGTCCATGCTTAGTGGCAAAGACCCGGGATGTGTATATCCATTGCAGGTGATGTGCCACACTGATGAAAGATATCTATGTGGAAGGTTGTGGGAGGTGTGGGACATGGGGCATATGGTAATCCCTATAATTTTTGTGTAACATTTGTGTAATCTAAGTATCTTTTTTAAAAAATTAATTAATTAATTTTAAAAAAAAATTAAGGGGATCCCCATATAATCCTTCCCTCACGTTACCCCATTAAAAATGACTTTCATTATTATGGTACATTTGTTACAATTGATGAACACATATTGAAGCACTGCTACTAACCATGGTCTATATTTTACTTTATGTTTTACACTTTGCACTGCACAATTGTATAGGTTTTGACAAAATGTATAATGGCTTGTATCCACCATTGCAATGTCATGCAGAACAATTCCAATGTCCCCAAAATGTCCCAGTTACAACTATTCTTTCTTCTCCCTCCCTTCAGAACCTCTGGTGACCACTGTCTTTATATTAATGTTTCAAGTTCTTCCATTACTTGAATAAGTCTACTTTAGTCCATAGTTGCATACCCCCCTTATGTTTGTTCATTCCTCAATCTTGAGGATTTGGGGATGATGTTGCTCACTCTGCTTCCAACTGAGAGGGGGCTTAGATCCCATGGGGCAGATGGATGGAACTGTCTTGCTTGCAGTTGTAGATACTCTCTGTTTTGGGGGATGGATGTGTCCATCATCATCATCCTTTTGTTGGCTGTCCTGGGTGAGCCCAATAAACTGGAGAATAGGTGTTGGCTGCAACTCTGCTGAGATTCAGGGCTCAACCGGCATATAAACAGCCAGAAAATTTAAGTCACCAGGTTATTCTTATCATACTGATGGCTCAAATTTCTCAAACTAGAGATCTCACTTTTTCCTTAGAAGTCACTGAAACTATGCTTATTATAAACTGTTTTCATCAAAGAGGAAAGATTTGTGTATTACTTTAAGTTCATGTTGACTGTAATTTGTAAACATGGCAACACATTATAGGTAACAGTAGCAAAGTGGATCACTACTTTAAAAAAGGAGCCTCTTACTCAAACTGGGAACAAAATCACACAAATTGTATAGGTAATATTATCTGAGTTATTGCAAGGGAAACTTTTTGATTTACAATGTTAAGTTATGAACTTGGGGTTCCTTTAGAATAAAAAGTAGTATCAAATATTTAATTTCCTTTTCTTTATTACAGTTAAACTACAAGACAATATTCACTAGAAGGGATCATAAGAATCATAAGAAACCCACTTTACAACTGCTATACTTTTTGAAAATAACGCAATTTTCACAGATAAGAATTCATTACAGGCCTGCTATAACTAATAGGAGTTGATGATGGCTTTTCTGAAAAACTGTAGAATATCAAATGGGAACTCCATCTAACTGACAAATATACTAGACTCCAAATTCAAAGAAGAAGATGCACAAGGCAATGTCTATTTGTCTATCTTGCTTATTAACATTTTTTAAAGTACTCATACAACCTATTATTTATGTATTTTAAAAATATATGATGTCATTAAATAAGTGACACCAATGACATAGCTAATGCAAAAAGTGGAAAAAGTCAAATAAATGTCCATATGGTACCTTTTTGCTTAACTTCTCAACATGAACAAAAACATTTCACCAGCTATAAATTAATTGTGAGAGCTTTAGGAAAAGAATGGTACCTGGCTGGATTTTGAAATTTTGTGGAAATTGAAAGTAAAACCAGTTTGTTAGTGTGTGTGTTTATAGGTTTTATATCTGTGCATTATAAAAGAAAAACTAGTAAATATTATATTTAATACTAAAATAATGAGTTTGGTAGTGGTGGCATAGCTTTTGAATTTCTCCAAATCCCCACATCAACACAGACAGAGGGAAATAGATACTAAAACCAAAACCCATGGACAACATTGACAACAAAACCAGGTGACAATTTATCTTCACCAACCTCAAAAACAAGCAGGTGGGGACTGACCACCACAGGGTCTTCCTGGTGTCAGCGCCAGTGAAGAAGGAAGCAGAGGGAAACAGCAGGATGTTTTGTGGACCAGAAAACAGGAGAACACTGGCAAATAGCCATCACACATGCCCTGGAAGTTCTGGCCAATCTGAGAGCAGCAGAAGTGGGAGGAGCTTTACCGAATCCATTAGCAGGTGGGTTCAAAGGGCTGCCAATGAAACATGAAGGGAATGGAGGAGACTCACCCCATGAACTCTAGAAACTGACTAGCCACAGCCCTTATCCAGGACACAGACACACTCTGAAGAGAAGTTCCTGCAAGCAGAATAATTATTGAGCAGGATACAGAATACAAACAAAAAAGAGATTTCAGATAAAAGGAGGGTTGGGAAACAGAGCCAAGAAATCTCAGAGCACCTGTGGCCGTGTTTGTGAACACTAAATGAAACAAAGGGGAAATTTGTAAATTCAGAAAAGTTATCTTGAACCACACTGCCTTCTCAAAGTTTGGTAAAAATTTATTTTACATGAAACTGAGCAGCAGAAAGGATAAAGTTCAAATTCTATTCAAAGTTATTATGAGCTAAAAGAGAATAAGGAGCAAATGACATTCTTAAAAATGGGACATTAAGAAAATGTTCAAACACATCAAAGATGTGAAAGAATAACATAATCATAATTAGAAAAACTCAGAAATTAGATGACAACTCAGGAAACAATTAGAAATAAAAGAAAATATTTCAGAAACGTAGGCTAAATTAGAAAGAATACATGAGTAGACAAACACAACAGCTGATGCTTTAAAAAAATAGAAGATGAAAGGAAGAATATTTTAAAATTTAAAACATGAGGAAAAAGAAAATAGAAAGTGACAAATATTGAAGAGACAGGCAAAGAGTACTGAACATACAATAAAAATCCCTCATTTAAAAAGAAGAAAACAAAACTACAATTCAAGAAAACATTCCTAAAATACGTCCTTTAAAAGCCCACTTGTAACTAGATATTGAAAGAATATGCCATGTATCTGAGATTATTAATTCAGAATGACTGACATGAAAACATCTAGTAAACTTACTGTACTTTAAAGAAAAAAAATCTCTAATTCATCTAGATAAAAAGAGCAAGTATCTTACAAAGTGAATAAAATTAGGTTATCAGACTTGTTCACAGTAACACTTTAATCCAAAGGAAAATGGAGTAACATATTTTTGGTACTTAAGGAGAGGAAATGTAAGCCAAATGTTTTTTAACCAGCAAAATTGACTTTTAAACACAAAGAACAAAGATAAACTTATCACATGCAGGAAGGCAGAGGATTTTTTATTTCCTTGAGTCCTTCCTGAAGACTAGAGAACAATCTTCAGATGATGGAAATGACCAGAGAAATGCTTACATAAGGATTAGTAGTAAGCATTAGCATTGAGTTGTAAATGAAAGTTAACAGGGAGAGGACAGTATGTAATGGCTATGCACTCTGACATTAAAAATAGTACAGCTATTAAAAAATGAGCATGATAAAAACACATGCAAAGATTTTGTAAATGATTTCAGTTATGGATTGGTGGTGGTAGTATTATTTTGATACTGTTGTGAGTATAGTATGGGATATTCTAATTCCGTTAAAGGTACTGAACCTGTTTCTGATAAATCCTCTGGAGCCAGCTGTCAAATTTTAGGAAGTGTTGAAGACAGAGGAACATGTGGAACAGCACCTAGAGTATGCAGTCGGCAACATCCAGACGTTGAAACTCTACAAGGCAAAATGCTTGAGCTCTTCATTCAATAAGTGATAAGGAAAAGAAAGTGTGAAAGGGGGCAATTGAAGATTAACAGAAATTTTAAAACATCAAGGGCTAGGACAAGGTATATATATATGAGTGGCTGGCAAAATTCTAGTTCTTGATCTGGGAGGTTATAAGATATTCACTTAAAACCATTCATTAAGCTGCATATTTATGTGATTTTCTGGATCTGTGCTTTATTTTATAATTAAAATAGAAAATAAAAAGCTAATGATAGTCAAGCAATATTTTAAACCAATTTTAATTTAAAATATTTCATCTCACTGTGAAAGATAAAATGTCTATGAAGTATATACTTAATTTATTATTTTTGTGAATGCTTATTCATTTTAAAAATTTGTCTATTATTTTATGTCTATCATGGCTACAGGTTATAATGTAAAAAAGATTCAATTTAAAGCAGTTTTGACCAAATAAATGCTTTAAAAACTTTTATCTAATGAGACTTGAAGATGTGGGAGGTACAGTAATGTCTGAAGATTTCATTTTGGTTGCGCTGCCATCTTTTGATCCTCAATACCAGAAGCTAAGCTTTCACTTACTCAGGCTGAGATGAGGGCAGAAATGAATCATGACAAAGAGGGCAATACTGTGGAAATCGCTTCCAATCCTTCCGGTCACTTCACTGGGTAAAGTGTCACCATGAGCAGAAAGCCAATCCCCGATAATGATGATTTACAGCTGGAAAGTGGCTTTAGGACAGATTTACTGTTGGCCTATTCACACCACTCTGTTTCTATCACCAAAAGATATTTTTTCCTGTAAAAAGCAATGTGAGGAAAGGACATATACATCAGAGCATGTTAATAAACCCCTTCCTCTCTCCCCCTCTGGTAATGTGAGCAGTCAGAAAAGAAGAGGAAAAAGATATACTAAGAAAGTTAATAAAATATTGAAGACAATCAAATCTTGTTATGGGAGAGAATAAACAAATACTCAAGCCACTAGACAACTTATGTGATTTTAAAACCCCAGAGTTCAGTGATAATTACAAGAATGGCACATCTTCAGAAAGTGTGCATAAATATGCATCTTTTTCTTGTTCTCAAGCACAGTGATTCTACAAATACTAAATAATCATGGTTCCCATGTATCAGTCAGTTACTATGCAACAGGTCACGTGCTGAGTGCCATATGTAAATATTATCATTTAATCTTAAAAAAAAAAAAAGGCAAGGTCCTGTTTAGAAGAATTCACTAACTTGGTCAGGGTTATATAGCTTATGCTCTGAACCAGCATGCTATACTCTTATAAAATATATGTTAATATTTTACTAATAGTCCTAAGGAAGGAATAGATAAAGTAAAAAATTTTCAAAGGAAGTTTTCACCATATAATTTTTAACATGCTCCCACACGTAAAATGATTTCCTTGGATCATGTGGGCCTTCTATTGGAGAGGGCCCATGTGGTTTTCCTTAGGTCCTCAACCAAAAAGTTGCCTGGAGAGAAAAACTAGACAAACTAGAAGTATGACAGATTCCTAGGAGCAGAGGAAGGAGTAAGCTGTTAAGCCAGAGTTGTCAAATAAAAGCAAATCCAGAATTAGATAAGGAGAGACTTTACTCAAGAAGACTACGCCATAGGGAGAGCGCTGTGGCCTCAGGATCTGCAGTCACCTCAGAATCAAACAGAAAAAGGCTTTCCTTTCCCAGGGAAGGGTAAGCATGGCTGGCAGGAACTTTTGAGGGAGAAATTGTGCAAATGAGTGGGAGTGAGCGGACTCTCAGTATGAGCTGATAAGGGGGGCATGTTCTGCATTTTAGTACTTGCTCAGACTTGGGGACAAGTCAAGGGTCAAGGGCCTGTGAGGAGGAGAAAAGCCTGACTAAATTTTGTTCAAAACAGGGCAGAAAGTAGAAATGGGCAATTGTGAACACTTGGTCATAAAAGGATTCTACCTTTCTAAAGGAACTTTAGGTGAAAGAATCCATAGAAATTGAGGCATTCTGCAAAGAAGCCATGAAAATGCCCAGAGGGGAGAGTGAGCTCGCTTAAAACACATGCTACATCCAGGAAGCACCAACATCAATAATGGACAACTCCTGACACTTTGCCTCATCTCCCTGCCCAGGCACCAGACCCTAGTGGTCAGAAACCACGATTAGCAAGCTGGAGAAGTGATATGTAGGCCTTATAGAGAATATTATCCACAGTGAGTTAAGAATTGTACACTCACAGTAAAGTGTAGCTTTGAGTTATTAAGTGACCAGAGATCCGGTTCCTATGAATGATTTGTGCTTAAACTACTTTGCTTAGTACAAACACAGGGGCACCTCGAAATGGGTCCCTGCTCTATAGTTTTTGTTTTTCCCAAAGAATCATAGTAACTGTCTAAGATGATGAACATTGAACATTGAAACTATGTGTTCCTACAGTTTTTAGTTACTGACCCATTTATAGAACAGAGCACTTTGGGGCGTGGTGTCCCTCCTCTGGCAAGCTGGCCACTCTCCTGGGGATAGCTTTGTTGTTCTAAAGTCAGCTGACAAATCACAAGCTGCATGACCACCCTGAGATCATAGATTTGGTCTCATAAAAGTGGACCCCCTTTTGTTTGCCGGTTGAAGTCTCATCCAGGAGGGGACGCTCTGCCTGGGACTATGATTCCAATGGGGACTCTGATCAGCTGCAAGGGGGCCTTCCTGGCCTCATGAGAGATCAGATGTTGTGTTTTCCACCAATTTGGTGAGTGGTTGTATACGCTTTCATTCTTTCCTATGTCGTTTAATTGATTACTCTTCTTTTCTGTGATTGCTCAATTGTTATAATCATTTGATATAATCACAAACTCATTTGATTAAATAAAGTTGCCTCTGCATAGCAATTAGAGTTTCTGTCTCTTCCTTAGCAAAACAGGAAGGAAACATAGCAGCCTTAGATGAGTAAGAGAGAAGCAGCCAACTTCCCTGCCCTGACAGGAGACTTCTCTCCCACTGCAGGGAGAGGAGGGGAGTCTAACTTTCAAATGAAGTTCAGAATTTTTAATATTACCTGGTACTGAGTATGCTAATTACTGAAATTAGACTGTATTTTGTGGTTTAACTTAACTGTGAGACAGTTTACTATTTAAGGTCAAGATAAATGCCATGAGGACTGTCAGGGACAGGAAAGAAGAAGTCCCAGAGCCAAATTCAAATGGAGAATGGAAACTAATAACAAAGCTGTTTTACGACTGCATCCCCTGAATTGTGCTTGTTCTACATGAGAGTTACACTGACATTTGTGCTTCGGGCCAAGTGTGGATTCCATGACTTGTGAGTGGAATCATTACTTTTGCCATCATACCATTGTCCCCATATTTCCTCATATATAACCCCTTTTCTTATTCAGACACACTGCAGCTGACGCTGTTGTCATTCACAAGCCAAAATAAGTGTTTATAAGAGGCTGACTTACAGTTCTTGCTTCCAGGGAGCTATTTTTACTCTGAAATGCTCAAGTTTTCCCTGAATTGTCTACAAAATGTCATCCTTCTCCCAACTCAGCTGCAATTATGCTTTTGTGTTATTTGCATTTATTTGCTGGCTTCTACTACAATTTTGATCACATATGCATATCTTGTTTTTAATCATAGATACATGTCTGTCTTTCCCAATTTAGAATGCATTTTCTTTGAGGACAGGTATTCCAACATAGAGTTTTTGAAATTAATCCATAGCACCTGATAGAACTCTACTCCTAGGTACTCAAGAAATATGTCATCTCTGGAAATGTTACTTATAAGTTAGCAAACCATGTTTCATTTTGTGACCTCAAACACTTGTTTCCACTACTATATCATTTGTTCAGCTTTATGCTGAACAAATAATTGTTTAGCTTTATGCAAAAGAAAGCTTTCAAACAAAGCCGCATTCAGCTGTGTGCTTTGATTTAAAGCCTATTGTCAGTTTATCAGTAATCTTTCATGTGAAACGTTCTGAATGTGGAGGAGAGGATGGCAGATGAGGGCAGGAGAACAAAACTGATTTCCACATTAGGAAATTACCGATTAATAGTCTTTCCCTCAAATGTGGGCAGACGGTCATATTCCTATATTGCATGTAGATTTACAATGTGGCAGAAAAAAATTCTATTTGCACATTTATTTTTTATTTTGTTCAGTGTGCTTTGAGCTTCCTAGGCCAATTTCTTTCTCACAGTTGTATGCCTGTTAATGCTATGAATGGTGGCTGCCAATATTAAGCTTGCTTTACTGCAGAGATTTTTGCCCCTGCCTTCTCTGATATGGTTGAAACTCTGAGAAACAAAAATCTATGAACACCATTTATTCATTCGTTTCATACATTTATTCAACAAATGTATTTGAGCATGTACTAGATTCAAGGCTATGTGCTTTTAAAGTTCCAAAAGCACATTCCCCACAGAGCTACAGCCACATTGAACACCACATTCACCAGATCGCTGATTCTATGTTCCTAAGAGAATTAGCATCAAGTGATTTGATTTGAATGAGCTACAGTGGACACTGCCACTTCCCCACTCAATTCTCACTAGCATGCTGCTTTTCATTTTATATTTGGCTCATCTTCTATCATCAAGTCAACAACTACTTCAATTTAAAGAATCACAGTAGCAAAACTACATGTAAAGCCAACTACACTTGTTCAGTTGTTGTTACTTTGATAAAGCATTTGAATTGTGCATGCTGACATAAGACAGACATCTCTACGGACAATAGAAGAGTTTTGGGGAAAATAACCATAGATGATAAAGTACAACCAGAGTAGCTGGAAGTAATCATTATCCACTTACGGCCACCTCTATTAATGACAAGCCCTATTCAAGAGGTTGAAATTTAAAATCACTTTATTTTGCCTTCACTCCATCTCAGCTTAAGATAAAGAAAGTCAATACTGAAGAGATACAAATTATCTCTAGAAATAAATTTATAGCAAAAACTGGATGAATCAAGTAACTACAATGTGAATAACATTGTTCTTTAGGTGGATAAAAAAGAGATGCAATATAATGTTCTTTTACTTTAATTGGGATAGATAAAACATGAAGCTTTAAGTAATGTAAAATAAATATGAGCAAACAGAAAAGGAAAAATTACGTAGGAGCACAAAAAGTTAAAGTAAAAGCATGCCTTGTCTTAGGAAGGAGAATTCAGGAGTTGGTTCATGAAGGAAGTGATGGATGTGGATAAGAGAAGGAGTGACTGAGATGCCACTGATGTGGGGAATTAACATCAAGGGTGGCCAGCCGAAAAGCCCATTGGTCTGCTTGGTGTGGGCAGAGAATCTGGGTGAAGGACTAATGATGATAAATGAAATCAGAAAGTTATGTGGGGCTAGCAAAGTTCTGGACTGACACAAAGCATAATACCGTCCTTGAGTAGGAAAAGCGCCATTAGATGTGGCAAAATAGTCATTCTGTTACAAGAACGCTCTGGGTTTCTGGGTCCTTGGCTATATCACGTAAAGGAATTTAAGGACACACCATGGGGTAGGAAAGGGAGTGAAGAGTTTATTGAGAAACAA
>JAQZBX010104823.1:0-10915 GCA_029593785.1 Cabassous unicinctus
AAAAAAAAAAAGAAATGGATATTAGATATGCTATTTTGTTAACGCACCTAAGCAGTTTTATTGAAATAGTTCATTATGAAGGAAGAGAATATTTGTCTCTAGTCCAATGCTAATTAGAAAGGAAACAGACTTTTATAAGCAAACATAATTTTCAGGAGGATGACAACTGTTTCAAAGTGGAAAAGGATCAATATGCTACATATAGCAGAAACTCAACAGAATATGAAGAACAATTTGACATTTTATCACAGAGTAATTTCTAGCCTTCCCTTATACAAGTTTGCATGCCTACAAAATAGGTCTATTTTGGCAAGAATTACCAAGTTGTATAAAATAAGTACCAATTAATCAATGTCTTTGGATTTTAGGTTTACTGTTCTTCATGTGCTAATGTTGTAGGTGTCCAATAAATAAAATGAAATATATCATTGTGTGTGACAAATTTTCAGTTTTCCATACATTTACCTGTACTGACTGGATAGCTATCTTTTTGTATCTACTGCAGAGTTATAGCCTTACATAGATTTCACACAGATATTCTTTAGCTCGAAAACTCCGAGTTCATGCTCCAGAAATCCTACTTTTGTAAATTGTTATGTTTTACCATATCAATATTGCAGCCAGAATGCTTTTTTTTTTTTTTTTTTAACCAGAGATTGAACCCAGGACCTCATACATGGGAAGCAGGCACTTAACCACTGAGCTACATCTGCTCCCCAATGAGAGTTGGTTTTTCATTTGTTTGTTTTTTCAGGAGATACTGGGGATTGAACTCAGGACCTCGTATATGGGAAGCAGGCGCTCAACCACTTAAGCTACATCCGGTCACCCAGAATGCAATTTAATGTCATGGTTGTAAGTCTTCAAAGAAGGAAGAAAATTTAACTTATATTTGTCTAAAAATTAGAAAAATTAAAATTTAGTAATATTGAATATGTGGTTGACAATGTTAACATCAGTTATTGTCATATGGTGTGCTGTTCCTGAGAGAAGAGTGGGAGTTCCAAAAAGCTAAGGAGTTGAGGACAGCCCTCTCTATTTCTTCATTCACATTCAGTGTACTGCAAAGTTATTGCTGTTTATGTGTTCCTGGAATGGACTTATAGATCATATTATCTTAAATAAGACAATCTTTACAATACTTTGTAATGAGACATGACCATGGGAATTTTTTTATTTAATCAATTTTATAGATACATATTAATCAGTCATACTATCCACCCAAAGTGTACAATCAATGGTATTTACAATGTATAATCACAGTTGTGCATTCATCATTTCAATCATTAGAGCATTTTCATTATTCCAATTAAAAAAAGACAAAGTAAAAAAGCTCTACCACTTAATAATCACCTCTCAATCTCTCTATGCTTCCCCTGCCATACATATCTGGTATTCTGTTTCTGTCTTCCTAATTTATTTGTATTTATATTTTATATAGATGGAGTAAAACAAGCCTACTTTCTTTCACTTAGGATATTTCTTTTTTTAAAATTCTCAATGGAAGATTACTATATATTACTATCTACTACTGTCCATATTTTGCTTTGGTTGTATTTTTGCCTGATATTAACTTATTGTAACATTAACATACATCTGTTCAGTTTCAAAGAAAAACAGTCTAATATATGCACTATTACCCATACTCATATATTGCATGAGGTTTCTCTATGTTATACAGTCCCTTGTTAAATTTTTCAGCTTTCCTTCTAGTAATATACATGACCTTAGACTTTCCCTTTGAACCACTATCATACCCATATATTAGCACTGCTAATTACAAACACTATGATGTGCTTTCACCATTTCTATTCATTTCCAAAGATTTACAAACAACTTTTTTTTACCAATTCTGCACAGATTGACCCTCAACTTTCCATTCGCTAACCTCATTCTATTTTCTGGTGACCCATATTCTAGTTATTAACTCCATGAGTTTACAAACTATATATAGTTCATAATAGTGCAATCATACAGTATTTGTCCTTTTGTGTCTGGCTTGCTTTACTCAACATAATGTCCTCCAGGTTCATCCACGCTGTCATATGCTTTATGACCTCATTTCTTCTTACAAATGCACAATATTCCATCGTGTATATACATCACAACGTTTTTATCCATTCAGCGGATGATGGACACTTGAGTTGTTTCCATCTTTAGGCAACTGTGAATAACGCTGCTATGAACATCAGTGTGCAGGTGTCTGCTCGTGTCACTGTTCTCAGGGCTTCTGAATATATACCTAGTAGCAGAATTGTTGGATCATATGGCAGTTCTACACCTAACTTTCTGAGGAACTGCCAAACTATCTTCCGCAATGGCTGCACCATTCTACACTTTCTACCAGGAGTGAATAAGCGTTCCTATCTCTCCACATCCTCTCCAACACTTGCAGTTTTCTGTCTTTTTAATAGTGGCCATTCTAGTAGGTGTGGAATGATCTCACTGTAGCTTTGATTTGCATTTCCCTAATCGCTAGTGATGTTGCACATTTTTTCATGTTTTTTTTTCCCACCATTTGTATTTCTTCTTTGGACAAATGTCTACTTAAGTCTTTTGCCCATTTTTAAATCGGGTCAGTTGTCTTTTTTTTTTTTTTTTTTAATTTCAAAAAAATTTTAAAATTATTTTTAAGGAAGTACTGGAGATTGAACCCAGGACCTCATATATGGGTAGCAGGTGCTCAACCACTGAACTACACCCGCTCCCCATCAGTTGTCTTTTTATTGTTGAGTTGTAGCATCTTTTTATCTATTATGGATATTAATCCCTTATCAAATATATGATTTCCAAATATTTTCTCCCATTGAGTTGACTGCCTTTTCATACTTTTGACAAAGTCCTTTGAAGAGCAACTGTTTAATTTTTAGGAGGTCCCATTTATCTATTTCTTCTTTTGTTGTTCGTGCTTTGGGTGTAAGATCTAAGAAACCACCACCTACCATTAGATCTTTAAGATGTTTCTCTACATTTTCTTCTAGTAGTTTTATGGTCCTGGCTTTTATATTTAGCTCTTTGATCCACTTTGAGTTGATTCTTTAGTATAGAGAGTGAGATAGGGGTCCTCTTTCATTCTTTTGGTTATGGATATCCAATTCTCCCAGCACCATTTGTTGAAGAGACTGTTTTGTCCCAGTAATGTGGCCTTGCTAGTTTGTCAAAAACTAGTTGGCCATAGAGGGGAGGGTCTATTTCTGACTCTCAATTCTATTCTACTGATCAGTGTGCCTATCTTTATGCCAATACCATGCTGTTTGTTTGTTTTTTAAGATTTATTTTTATTTCTTTCTCCCCACCCCTCATTCTTTTTGCACTTGCTGTCTGCTCTCTGTGTGTTCTTCTGTGTCTGCTTGTCTTCTCTTTAGGCAGCACCGGGAACCAATCCTGGGACCTTCCGGAGTTGGGAAGAGGCACTCAATCTCTTGCGCCACCTCAGCTCCCTGGTCTGCTGTGTCTCTTATTGTCTCTCCTCTGTGTCTCTTTTTGTTGTGTCATCTTGCTGTGCCAGGTCTCTGAGCGGGCCTGCACTCCTGTGCGGGCCAGCTCTCCTGTGTGGGCCAGCACTCTGTGTGGGCCAGCTCACCTTTCACCAGGAAGCCCCAGGAATCGAACCCTGGACCTCCTATATGGTAGATGGGAGCCCACTCACTTGAGCCACATCTGTTTCCCTTACCATGCTGTTTTGACTACTGTAGCTTCGTAATATATTTCAAGGTCAGGCAGTGAGAGTCCTCCCATATCGCTTTTCTTTTTTAGGATGATTTTGGCTATCTGGGTTCCCTTTCCCTTCCAAATAAATTTGGTAATTGCCTTTTCTATTTCTGTAAAGTAGGCTGTTGGAATTTTGATTGGTATTGCATTGATCTATAGATCAGTTTGGGTAGGACTGAAATCTTCACCATATTTAGTCTTCCAATCCATGAATATGGAATGTCTTTCCATTTGTTAAGGTCTTCTTTTAGCAGTGTTTTATAGTTTTTGAATATTGGTCCTGTACATCTTTGATTAAATTGATTCTGAGGTATTTGAGTCTTTTTGTTGCTATTGTAAATGGACTCCCCCCACCCCCCCGATTTCCTCTTCAGATTGTTCAATACTAGTGTAGAGGCACATTAGTGATTTTTGTTCGTTGATCTAAATGCTGTAACTTTGCTGAACTCATTTATTAGCTCAAGTAGCTTTGTCATAGACATTTTAGAATTTTCTAAATATAGGATCATGTCATTTGCAAATAATGAAAAATTTACTTCCTCTTTTCCTATTTGGATGGCTTTTTTTTTTTTCTTGTCTAATTCTAGTTAGAAATTTTAGTATAATGTTGACTAACAGTCATGTCAGTGGGCGTCCTTGTCTTGTGCCTGATTTTAGAAGGAAAGCTTTCAACTTTTCCTGATTCAGTATGATGTTAGCTGTGGGTTTTTCATATATGCATATTCTTTCCAACATGTGGACAGAAAGTTCCACATATTGAGGAACTTTCTTTCTATTCCTATCTTTTTAAGTGTTTTAATCAAGAAAGGATGTTGGATTTTGTCAAATGCCTTTTCTGCACTGATCAAGATGATCATGATTTTTTTCCCCCTTCAAATTGTTAATGTGTTGCATTACATTAATTGATTTTCTTGTATTGAACTACCCTTGCATACCAGAAACAAATCCCACTTGGTCATGGTATTTAATTCTTTTAATATGATGTTTGATTCTATTTGCAAATATTGTGTTGAGAATTTTTGCATCTATGTTCATTAGAGAGATAGTCTGTAATTTTCTTTTCCTGTAGCATCTTTATCTGGCTTTGGTATTAGGGTAATATTGGCTTCATAAAGTGTGTGGGGGGAAGCGGGAGTGGCTCAGTCGATAGAGCCCCCGTTTACCACATGGGAGGCCCCGGGTTCGCTTCCTGGGGCCTCCTTGTGAGGGCAGGCCGGCCCGGGCGGCGCAAGGGGTTGATGCAGCGGGACCTCACAGCAAGGGGAAGATAAGCAGACACGGAGAAGACACACAGCGAATGGACACAGCAAGCACAAGCAGCAAGGGGGGGATAAATAAATAAAAATAAATAAATCTTTAAAAAAAAATAAAATAAAATAAAGTGTGTGGGGTGATTTCCCCTCCTCTTCAATTTTTTGGAAGAGTTTAAACAGGATTGGTGTTAATTCTTCTCAAAATGCTTGGTAGAATTCAACTGTAAAGCCATCTGGTCCTGGACATTTCTTTCTTGGGAGATTTTTGATAACTGTTTCAATCGCTTTAAATACGATTGGTTTGCTGAGTTCTTGTACTTCTTGTAGAGTCAATGTAGGTTATTTGTTTCTAGGAATTTGTACATCATCTAGGTTGTCTAATTTGTTGGCAGTTTCTTGTAATATTCTCTTTTGAACCTTTTTATTTCTGGTGAGTCAGTCATAACATCTCCCCTTTCATTTCAGATTTTAAAAATTTCCATCTTCTCTCTTTTTCTCTTTGTTAGTCTAACTAGGGCTTTGTCAATTTTATTGGTCTTCTCAAAGAACCAGCTTTTGGTTTTGACTTTATTATTTTGTTGTTGTTGTTGCTGTTATTCTCAATTTCATTTATTTCTGCTTTAATCTTTATTATTTCTTTCCTTCTGCTTGCTTTGAGATTGGCTTGTTGTTCTTTTTGTAGTTCCTTCAGGTGTTCATCCAAGTCTTTGATTTTATCTCTTTCTTTCTTCTTTTTTAATATAGGAGTTTAGGGTTATAAATTTCCCTCCCAGCACTGCCTTTGCTGTATCCCATATGTTTTGATAAGTTGTGTTCTTGTTTTCATTTGTCTCAAGATATTTGTTAATATACAATTTCTTCTTTGACCCACTGATTGTTTAGGAGTGTGTTCTTTATCTTCTACACATTTGCAAATTTTCTCCTTTCATGTCTATTTTTGATTTCCAGCTTCATTCCATTATGATCTGAGAAGGTGTTTTGTATAATTTCAATCTTTTTCTATTTATTGAGACCTGTCTTTTGACCCAATGTGTGCTCTATCCTGGAGAAAGATCCATGAGCACTTGGAAGAATGTATAACCCACTGATTTGGGATGCAATGTTCTATATGTCTGTTAAGTCTAGCTCATTCATCAAATTGCTCAAGTTCTCTGTTTCCTTGTGATCTTCTGTCTAGTTCTATCTAATGACGTAAGTGATATGCTAAATCTCCAACTATTATTGTAGAGTTGTCTATTTCTCCCTTCAGTTTTGGCAGAGTTTGTCTCATATATTTCGGTGCACCCTGGTTAGGTGCATAGATATTTATGACTGTTACTTCTTCCTGGTGGATGTCCCTTTTATTAATACGTAATGGTGTAATAGTCAGCCAAAAGGGGTGTTGATGCAAAGTACCAGAACTCTGTTGGCTTTTATAAAGGGTATTTATTTGGGGCAGAAGCTTACAGTAACAAGGCCCTCAAGGTACGATAAGAGGTACTTTCTCACCCAAAGTCTGTTGCCACGTGTTGACGCAAGATGGCTGCTGATATCTGTGAGGGTTCCTCTTTCCTCTTAAGGCTCTGTAGGCCCAGCTTCTGATCTCAGCTGTAGGCTGACATAAGGCTAGTCTCTCTCCCTGGGGTTCGTTTCTTTCCAGGCTCAGCTGCTCTAGTCTCTTCACAAGGTCAGCTGTAGACTATTAGGCTCATCTCTCTTCCCGGGGCCTCTGCCATGTCTAATGAGCTGTCTCTATTCCTTTGTGTTCTTCTCCTGTGTATCTACTTCCCTGTCTTTGATTGGGCATCCATTTATATATCCCACAAAGGGGTGAGGGGGGAATGACTCAAATCGAGTCGCCCTAATGACATGGTCAAATAAAAGCCCAAATCTTGATTTAACAAAGTAAAAGTGAAACCATTGAATCTTACAATCTAATACATCCAGAGGAACAGACCAGTTTACAATCACAATCCAATATCTATTTTTGGAATTCATAAACAATACCAGACTGCCACAAATGGCCTTCTGCATCACTTTTAACATTTTTGCATTTGAAGTCTGTTCTGTGTGATATTAGTATAGCTACTACTGCTCTTTTTTGGTTACTGTTTGCATGGAAAGGTATCCAACCTTCCACTTTCAGCTGATCTGTATTGCTGGATCCAAGGTGAATTTCTTGTAGGCAGCATTTGTTTTTTTTTTCCATTCTGTCAGTCTAAATCTTTTGACTGGGAGTTTAATACATTTACATTCAATGATATTACTGCAAATGCATTATCTACTTCCACTATTTTGTTCTTTGGATTTCACATGTCATATCTTATTTTCATTTGTCTTTTTACCCTTTCGGTTATCCTTTCTGATAGTCTTCCCTTCTACACTCTCCTCCAAGTCTCTTTCTCCTTTTTGTTTCAGGATGTAAGGCTCCCTTTAATGCTTCCTGGAAAGCTGGATTCTTTTCTTAAAAATTTTCTTAGTTTCTGTTTATTGGTGAATATTTAAACTCAACTTCATTTTGAAGGACTATTTTGCTGGATAGAAAATTCTCGGCTGGCAATTTTTCTCTTTCAGTATATTGATTGCAACATACCACTGTCTTTTCACCTCCATGGTTTCTGATGAGAAATCTGCTCTATGTCTTACTGGGCATCCCTTGTATGTGACGGTTTGCTTCTAGCTTGCTGCTCTCAGAATCCTTCTTTATGACATTTGATATTCTGAGTACTATGTGTTTTGGTGTAGGTCTATTTGAATTTATTCTGATTGGGGTACGCTGTGCTACTTGGACATGTATAATCATTTCTCTCATGAAGAGTTAGGAAATTTCCAGCCATTATTTCCTAAAATACTCCTTGTCCCTTTTCCCTTCTTTTCTCCTTCTGGAACGCCTATGACACGTATATTGTTGCATTTCGTGTTATCATTCAACTCCCTGAGCACCTACTCAATATTTTTTTCCCATTCTTTTCTCTGTTTTCTGTCTCTCCAAGTTCACCTGTTCTGTCTTCTGCATCATTTATTCTTTCTTCTGTCATTTCCAGTCTGCTGTTATATGAGTCTATTTATATATGTACGTATGTATGTATGCATGTAATGGAGCTGGGGATTGAACCCAGGGCCTCATTTATAGGAAGCCGGCACTCAACCACTGAGCTACACTGGCTCCCCACTAATAGGATTTTTTGGTTTGTTTTTTGAGGTACCGGGGCCAGGGATTGAACCTGGGACCTTGAATGTGGGAAGCCAGCGCTCAATCACTGAGCCTCATCGGGAACCCTGAGTTGGTTTTTTTGTGCGCTGGTTTTTTTGTTTTTAGGAGACACCAGGAACCGAACCCAGGATCTCCCATGTGGGAAGCAGGCGCTCAACCACTGAGCCTCATCAGCTCCCCTGAGTTGTTTTTTTTGTTTGTGTGCTGGTTGTTTTTTTTGGTTTGTTTGTTTGTTTTTGGGAGCCACCAGGACCTGTACCCAGTATCTCCCATGTGGGAAGCAGGTGCTCAACAGCTTGAGCCATATCCGTTCCCCACCCACTAATGTGTTTTTTATCTCACCATTATGTCTTTCATTCCCATAACCTCTGTTATTTTTCTATTCATGTTTTCAGATTCTTCTTTGTGCTTGTCCAGTGTCCTCTTGATGTCCTTTATCTCTTTAACCATATTGTCTTTCAACTCACGGATTTGATTTAGAAGATTTGTATGAACCTTGTTGATTAGTTGTCTCATATCCTGTGCTTATCTGGGGCTTTGATATATTCCTTTGCTTGGGCCATATCTTCCATTCTCTTAGTATGGCTTGTAATTTTTCTTGCTGGTATCTAGGTGTCTGATTTTGATGATGAGTTTACCCTGATGCTCAATCTTTCTCCTTTGCATAGGGATTTAGTGGCGGGAGGCTCTGTGTTATCGCCATTCTTTGATTTTGGTTCAGCCTGTTCTAACAACTCTTTAGGATTATCCCTGTTTAGTTTTTTAAATCCAGACCATGGACCCAGTAATGGGCTACAGACCTGCTTCCAAGGGCCTTGGGGAAGGAGGCTGTAAGGTCCACAAAAGCCTCTCTTATTTATTTACTTTTAATTTCTTCACATGCACTTCCTTGGTCCAACCAGCGATGGTGCTCTTCAGTAGACCTTCCAGTTCAAACTCTAGTCAGCATGTGTTTGCTGCATCACAGACTGCAACAATATGACCTCAAGGCTATTCAGAGCCTTGCAAATCAAACTTTTTCAGAGGCTGTTCTCTAACCTTTGCCGGCAGCCTCCTCCCTTTTCCCGATTAGGAAATAATTTCACTCCCATCTGTGTCCTCAATAACCAGTCCCAGTTGGTGGGAAGAGTGTTTGTGAGAGTTGAATCTTTTTAGTCACCTGCTGGTTCCCAGGGCAAACAATGGCACAACTCCACTCAGCCTGGAAGGGCTCACGGGACACAGCAGAACAAATTTGTTGGCTAAAAGCTAAATCGGCCTTAAATTGAGTCTTTCTCTCTCTCTCCCATTTCCTGTGGCGGTGGACCCCTGCAGACCCCTCTGTCAGTAGCCACCAGCTAGAGGCCAGGGAATTCAAAGCTTTCTGTTCCAAGGGTGGAGGGATGGATGCAGGCAGTTCCTGTTGCAGCTTTTACTCACATTGTTTTTCCATGGAGATTCTTTTCCTCTTCTGGGTGGTGTCCAGCCTTCCCCTAGTGCCCGAAACCTGAAACCCTAAAACATTTCTTTCAGGCCATTTCTGGCTGTTGTCTAGCTATTTTGGGGGAGAGAAGTGAGTCCTGTGTCTCTCTACTCCTCCATCTTTCCGGAAGTTTCCATAGAGATTTTATAACACACAAGATTTGCTAAAGGTAACTTTTAAGAGGAATTATATGCATTTTCTTTTACAAAATTACAAGTGTTAGTTCTAAATTTGGTGACCTTTACTGGGATAATAAATGTCCCTCAGAAGCTACTTAGCAGATTTATTAAAAAGCCACACCACCACCACCACATTTAATTGGCCCCTCCAAGATTTAGGTTACATCTTAACAATTACTGAGAAGTAACTGCTCAAGAAAAACCCCCCAAAATAAGTTTGTTATGAAGAAATCTTTTAGAAAAAACATTTAGAATTTTCCCCACCATTATATGATTTTATTGGGGAAAAAAAAAAGAGAGCGAGAGAGAGATAAGAATGCATCACCTATATAACCCCTCCCACATCTTTAAAATGAAACACATGAAAACATAATTTTCTAACCTCTTCTTTTCTGGAAGCTTGTACGTTTCAATGGGCTTTGAACCCATTTATTAAAAATACAAAAAAGCTATATTTTCAGATTAGTCTGTAAGACTAGCCAATTGAAACAAAAAGAGTAGAAATTTACCATTTCAACAAAATTTGGTAGGTATGAAAAATTTATTCCATAATTTATTATGATATATCTTTTTCAACCATGGCAGCCATTAAAACTATGAAAGATGGGGAGCAGACCTAGCTAGAGTGATTGAGTGCCTGCTTCCCTCAGAACCAGACCTTCATAAACAAAATTTTCAAGAATATAAAGTATATTCAATCACATTGCTCTCAATAAAAATATTATTAATTCTTAGTGAGAACAAAGTTATTTTATGGCTCTATTTTAAATGTTTTTAAATTTTATTCTATCTGCATAACATTTTTTCCAATATTTTTTGTCTGTTTAAATAAAAACACACACAATATGTTAGGTAATTATTACATATGTATTTTAATTTTCATCCCAAAAGATAAAGTGTTGTACTTTATTGGAATTTTATTCAAAAGTAAAGACTAAAGATGAGTTTTAAAAGAAAAAAAGTGGTTTGGTGTCTTTACCTACACATGTAAAATCTGGATGTAAAAAGGGTGTAGGGTTCTGAATCAGAATGAGTTTTCCAAATAATCTAGCATCAATTTTGGGAAATTTAAACCAACTTTGTATAAATGAGGTAGAAGAGGGGATATAAAATAAGA
>JAQZBX010104824.1:0-10912 GCA_029593785.1 Cabassous unicinctus
TTGTAATAAGAAATGGTTTCATCAACTTCACACCCAAAGCATGAAAAGCAAAAGAAAAATAGATAAATGGGATCTCCTCAAAATTAAGAACTTCTGCACCACAAAGGACATTATCAAGAAAGTAAAAAGGCAGCCTACCAAATGGGAGAAAATATTTGGCAACCATATATCTTATAGGAGCCTAATATCCTGCATATATAAAGAAATGCCGCGTGTTGAAAACAAAAAGACAAACAATCCATTTGAGAAATGGACGAATGACTTGAAAATGACACTTCTCTAAGGAAGAAATACAAATGGCTATAAAGCAAAAAAAAAAAAAAAGATGATAGACATCACTAGCTATTAGGGAAATGCAAATCAAAACTACAATAAGATACCATCTTACACACATTATAATGGCAGCTATTAAAAAAACAGCAGACTGTAAGTGTTGGAGAGGATGTGGAAGAATGGGAACACTCATCCACTGCTGGAGGGATTGTAGAATGGTCCAGCCACTATGGAAGACAGTTTTAGAGTTCTTAAGAAAACTAACTCTAGAACTTCCATATGATCCAGCAATTCCACTGCTGAGTATATACCCAGAAGAATTGAAAGCAAAGACCTGAACAGATAAATTCACACCAATGTTCATGGTGACATTATTCACTATTGCCAAAAGTTGGAATCAGCCCTGGTGCCCTTCAACAGATGAATGGATAAGCAAAATGTGGTACTTACATACAATGGAATATTACTCAGCTGTAAGAAGGAATAAAGTTCTAACACACAGGATAACATGGATTAATCTTGAAGATCTTATGTTGAGCAAAGCAAGGTAGGCATTGAAGGATGAATAGTACATGACCTCACTGATATGAGCAGTCTCAGAGAGCTATTGTCTGTAATATAGGTTTAAAAGAAATAGAAAGAGAGGAGAAGTTTGTGAGCCATCACCCATACAGACATAATCTATGGTAAAGTGATAGAGTGTAGTTGTGTATTGAAGGGATAGGACAGGAGGATAGTGATATTATTTGGTTGGGTGGTACTGGTTTGACAGGTAGGTAGATTGGGAAGGGTGGGTTAGAAGGTCCAGGATATTGGGGAGAGGGTTAGGAGAGGGACCAGGTGAACATTGGGGATTTGTGGGTATGGGGTTTACAGTCTAGAGGTGGGAATGCTCTTATGGCAATATGACAAGGAAGGGTTACTGGTTTAGGGTGTTGGTTGAGGGGACATTTGGGATGGAGCACACCTGAAGCAGACTTCTAGGGAGTGTGTGCATGTTCTTCCTGTCACAATGTGTTGTATCAGTGGGTGGAAACCTGCAGAATCAGCTGGAAGGATTTGGACTCCCATGTTTGGGAGGACTGATTTGTTCAGAAGTAGAGAGGTGGGAGTCTCTCAAGAGCAAGGTCAGTTCCTAATAAGGGAGAGCAAACTTCTGTGTCAAGACCTCTTGTTGCACGTAACTATGAATCTTATCATCCAACGAGCCACGCCAGGGAGTCGTCATGTGCCCCAAGGGGATGGGGTGGGAGAAATGGAATAGATCAAACAAGGGGTATTTAATGGTCAGTGGAAATGTTCTTCATTAACATACAGTGATGGACACAGGACATGGTAAATATCATCAAAATTTATAAAAGTTTAGGGCCTAAAATGTAAATCATAGTATAAACCATTTACAATGTTTAGTAGCTATGTTTCACTATTTGTATATCAGTTATAACAATGCTGCCAACCACATATAAAAAGATTTTAATATGGGGTGAGAAAAGAGGGAGGATGTTGGGTATATGAGAATCTCTTGTATTCTGTGAGTGACTTTGCTGTGCCTAAAACATCATTGAAACAAAATGAAAAACAGTGAGACACTGAGGAATGAGAGGGGGAAGGTGCTGAGTATGGACTGGACAGATATTGCAGTAATGAAAGGCAAAAGGTCAAAAAAAATTTTATTTTTTGGATTTTGTTTGTATTTTTCATTTTTTAATATCCCTATCTTTTAATTTTATTTTTAGTTTTTAAAAAAAATTCTTTGTATTTTATCTCTTACATTTAAACTTATCATTATTATTTCATTTTCCTATTATTTGTATTCAGCTATATTAATGGCTTCATTTTTGATTAAGCTTTGGATAACAGACGGATTACAACTGGTTGGGGGAAGATCTTTGGTTTGGGGTGTCAGGAATAGGTGATGCATGAGAGGAAGCTCACCTGAGCATAAACATAAGGTATATAAAAATCTTTAAATGTTCATGGGGCATTGTCAGTGGGTGGAGAATCACTCAATAAATGAGAGAATACTGAATTCCCATCCTTTAGAGCCCTGCCACATTGTTCAAGGGAGCAGCAACAGTCACCCAAGTGCAGGGTTAGTGACTGGTGAGGGAAGATGGTCCACTGATGGGTCCTTGATATTGATGACTATCCTTATGAGTCTTTGCTCTTGAAATTGAAACTTAGCTTATTGTTATGTGGTGCCTAAGGATTGCCTCCTGAGAGACTCTTTGTTGCCCAAATGTGGCCTCCCTGTAAACCAAACTCAGGATATAAATGCATTACCTTCCTCCCAGTGTGGGGCATGACTCCTGGGGATGAGCCTCCCTGGCATCAAGGGATTTCTACCAAGCACCAACTGACAATGTGACTGGAAAAAGACCTTGAATTAAAGGGGGAAAACGTAAAGACAAATGAGTTAATATGGCTAAGAGACTTCAAAGTGAGTCAGGAAGTCATCCCAGAGGTAACACTTATGCATATCTCAGTAGGAATTCATACAATTCCAAAGTGGATATCACCCCAAATTGTGGGGCTCCTGAGGGCACTGGAGACACACAGGTCATATGTCAGAGCAGATAGCTCTGGAGATTGATGCCTTGCCAGTGGGCCTTACTTTGGAGATTGTGCTCCTAATAGTGACAGAGTTGGACTCAACTAGGGCTTCCCTTCACATGGCTCATCTGTCCCTTTTATTCAAACCTATACTTGGTGCTGGAGTTTGTAGGTGTATGTCCAGAGACTTGAGTCTTTGGGCTGTCTATGAGCCAGCTGGGCCTGGAACCTCAGTGGAGCAGCAATTCCTACTCTACAGTTCATTGGACTCACCCAGGACAACTGGCAGGGAGATGATGATGGACAATGGCTGTCCCAGGGAATGGAGAGAGTCTGCCACTACAAGGAGGACAATCCCATCCATATTCCCCATGGGATATAAAGCCCCTCTCAATTGGAAGTGGAGTGGACCTCACAATCCCAGACTCCTCAGGATGGAGGGGGAGAGCTATGGACTAGAGTGGACTTACTTGCATTCTACCATAGACATATTGTGATCAAGCAATGGAAGAAATTACAACACTGATGGCCACTGTAGGCTCTTGGGGCAGGAAAAGGGAATACAAGAGTTTTTTGGGACTTGCGAATTGTCATGAGTGACATTGCAATGACAGATATAGGCCATTTTACATGATCATATAACATGCAGAACTGTGTGGGAGAGAGTGTGGTCTACAATGTGAACTATGGTCCATGCTTAATGGCAAAGCCCCAGGATGTAAATATCCTTTGCAGGTGATGTGCCACACTAATGAAGGATGTTTATGTGGTAGGTATAGATAAAGATAGACATATTGACAAATGGTACTGAATTGAGAGTTCTGCTATAGATCCATGCCTATACAGTCATCTGATATTCAACAAGGCCACCAAGCCCACTCAACTGGGAAAGAATGGCCTCTTCAACAAATGGTGCTTGGAGAACTGGGTATCCATATCCAGAAGAATTGAGAAGAACACCATATCACATCTTATACAAAAATTAGCTCAAAATGGCTCAAAGATCTAAATATAACAGCCAAGACCTTAAAGACCTTGGAAGACAATGTAGGGTGCATCTACAAGAACTTCTAATAGAAAATGGCTTCATTAACTTCTTACCCAAAACATAAGTAGTGAAATAAAAAATAGATAAATGTGACCTCCTCAATATTAAAACCTTTTGCATCTCAAGGGTGTTTGTCAAGAAATTGGAAACACAGCCTACCCAAAAAAGGCAAAAATATTTGGTAACCATATATCTGAAAGGTGCCTAATATCCAGCATATATAAAGAAATCCTATATCTCAAAAATAAAAAGACAAACAACCCATTTAAATATGGGCAAATGATTTGAGCAGACACTTTTGCAAAGAAGAAATACAAATGGCTAAAAAGCACATAAAAAGATGCTCAACTATTAGGGAAATGAAAATCAAAACTACAATGAGATACCATCTTTTACCCATTAAATTGGTGGCCATTTGAAAAAAAAGAGGAGAAGATGTGGAGAAATGGGAACTCTCATCCACTGCTAGTGGGAATGTAGAATGATCCAATTATTGTGGAGGACAGTCTTGTGGTTACTCAAAAAAATATCGATAGATCTGCATTAAGACCCAGCAATTCCACTGCTGGGTACATACCCAGAAGAACTGAAAGCAAGAACAGGAACAGATATATGCACATCAATTTTCGTAGTAGCATTATTCACTATTGCCAAAGTTGGAATAAACCTAAATGCCAATCAACAGATGAATGGATAAACAAAATATGGTATATACATACAAAGGAATATTACTGAGATGTAAGGAGTAATACAGGCCTAACACATTGGATAACATGGATAAATCTTGAGGACTTTATGTTGTGTGAAGCAAGCCATGCATTGAAGAACAAATATTACATGACATATCTCATATAAATTAAGCAAATCTAGTTGACTCAGAGAACTAAAGACTGGAAGACAGGATTACAGGAAATAGAAAGGGAAAAGAAGGTTGTGAGCCAAAGCCCATGTAGGTGAAATCTATGATAAGGTGGAATTGAGTAGTTGGGCAATGAAGGGATATGACAGGGGTGTAAGGATAATATTGGGTAGGGCATTGCAAGCTTGACAGGGTGGTAGGGTGTGGAGGATCGGTTGGACCTTCCATAGAACTTGGGGGAAATGTTGGGGGAGGGAGCAGGTGAACACTGGGGATTGGTGGGTACATGAGTGAAACTACAATGATGAGAAAACCCTTTTGGCAATATGACATGGAAGGGTTACTGGTTTAGGATGTTGGACGGGGGAGCATTTGTGACCCCACACACCTGGGGCAGTCTTCAAGAGAATATGCAAATGATCATTTTGTCATAGTGTCCTGTATCAGTGGTGGAGACCTGCAGAATGAGTGGGAAGGAGTTGGACTCCCATGCTGGGGAGGCCCAATATGTTCTCAATCAGAGGGAAGAGTGTTTATCGAGAGCATGGGCAGTTCCTAATAGGGGAGGACAGACTAAAGCATCAAGCCATCAGCATTGTAGCAAATATCTATGAATTTTGCCCTTCAAGGAGTTAAGCCTGGTGGTTGCCATGGACCCTGAGGAGAGGTGGAGGGAGGAATAAAACAGATAGAAGTGTGCATATTTAGGGGGTAAAGGAAGTGTTCTGCATGATCTTGCAATGGTAATACAGGCCATGTTAAACTTCATGAAAAATTTATAAAAGAATTTGGTCTAAAATATAAACCATAATGTAAACCATTGATGATGGTTAGTAGCCATTTTTCAATATTTGTACATCAGTTGTAACAAATGTGCAATCCACATGAAAAATTGTTATTAATAGGGAAGGGGGAAAAGGGGGGATGTTGGATATATAGTAGTCCCCAATATTCTGTATATAACTTTACTGTGACCTAAAACCTCTTTGAAGACCATAAAAAAAGGTAAGATACTGGGGAACAAAAGAAAGAAAATGCAACTGTACATACAAGACAACAGATATTACAGTGATGAAAGGAAAAAGTTCAAAAAATCTTTTAAAAATATTTTTCAATTTTTAGTACCCTATTTTTTACTTCAATTGAGTTTATTTTTTCTTAATTATTATGCATTTTATTTCTTATTTTTAAACCTATCATTATTTCATTTTCCTATTAATTGAATTTGGCAACATTCTTGGCCTCATTTTTGAAAATATTTTGGATCAAAGAAGGGTTACAACTATGGCAGGGAAGGATCAACAGTGTGTGGTGTCAGTGACAGGGGTACATGGGAGGAAGTTGTCCTGGGCATACATATTATGTATATAAATATGTTCAAATTTCCATAGGGCATTGCCACAGAGGGTAGAGATTCACACAACAGCTGAAGGATTGTTGAATCCCCATCCTGGGGAGTTCTGCCACATTCTCTAATGGAACAGCAACAATCCCCCAAGTACAGGGGCAATGACTAGTGAAGAAGGATGGTCCATTGATGGGCCCTTGATATTGATGACTATATTTATGAGCCTTTTGCATTTGAATTTGCAATTTGGCCTAGTGTTTTAGGGGGCCTAAGAGTTACCTCCTTGTTGCACAAATGTGGCCTCTCTCTAAGCCGAACTCAGCATGTAGATGCATTATCTTCCCTCCAGCAAGGGACATGACTCCTGGGGATGAACCTCCCTGGCACTGAGGGATTACTGCCATGCACCGGTTGGTGATACAACTGGAAAAAAACTTGAATAAAAGGAGTAAAAAGTAAAGACAAATGCCTTCATATGGCTGAGAGACTTTAAAGTGAGTTGGGAGGTCATCAGAGAGGTAATGTTTATGCATGTCTCAGCAGGATCTCATAGACAGCCAAAGCAGATACTACCCTAAACAGTGGTGCTCTTGAGGGCTCTGGAGACATCAAGATCCCATGGTTATGGTGGACAGCTCTGGAGTTTGATGCCTTGCTAGTGGGCCCTACTTTGGAGATTGTGCTCCCAAGAGTGACAGAGTTGGACTCAGAAGTGACTTCTCCACACATGCCTCTTCTTTCCCTTTTGTTTGAACCTATAATTGATGTTGGAGTTGGTAGGTGTACATCCAGGAGACTTGAATCTGTGGGCTGTCCATGTGCTGGCTGGGCCCTGAGTCTCAGCAGAGTTGTAGCACCTAATCTCCAGTTCATTGGACTCACCCAGGACAGCTGATGGGGAGGTGAGAATGACCAACCACCACACCAAGGAACCGAGAGAGTCTACAACTGCAAGCAAGAGAGTCTCATCCATCAGTGATATGGGATCAAAGTCACCTCTCAATTAGATGTGGAGTGGGCATCACCATCCCAGAATACTCAGGATTGGTGAATAAAATATGGGCCTGAATAGACTTACTGATTTTCTACTATAGACTCATTGTGATTCTAGCAATGGAAGAAATTATATCACTGATGTGACTACAGTGGCCACTGGAGGTGCTGAAGTCAGGGAGTGGGAAATAGAGGTGTAATATGTGGGCATTTCCAGGACTTGGAATTGACCTGGATGAAATTGCAGTGACATATGCAGGCCATTATATATCCTGCCATAGCCTACTGAATTGAGTGGGAGAGAGTGCAAACTACAATGTAAACTATTGTCCATGTTAGTGGCAATGCTCCAAAATGTGTTCACCAATTGCAATGAATATACCATAGTAAGGAAAGAAGGTTTTAATGTGGGGAAAAATGGGAAGTCTGGAGAGTGGGGCATATGGGAATCTTAAATTTTTTTATGTAACAATTTATGTAATCTCATTATCTTTTAAAAATAAATAAATATTTTAAAAAAGACAAAATATCAACTAAGAAAAGTCTCATGAGAAGATGATATTGGAGTGAAGATATGGAGAAAGGAGTAACTAAGCTAGGGAGGATTCTATGGAGACTGAATCACAAGCAGTACAAATTTATCATTGTTAAGAGCCTCAGGGGGAAGCGGGTGTGGCTCAATGTATAGAGCTCCTGTTTACCATATGGGCGGCTTGGGATTCGCTTCCAGGGGCCTCCTTGTGAGGGCAGGCCGGCCAGCCCATGCGGCGAGGTAGGCTGATGCAGCAGGACCTCACAGCAAGGGGGAGATAAGCAGACACGGAAGAAGCACACAGCAAATGGACACAGTAAAACACAAGCAGCAAGGGGGCAATAAATAAATAAATAAATCTTAAAAAAAAAAAAGAGCCTCAGGCAACAGATCATTCTGTATGCTTAAAAAACAGTTTTGCAGATTGAGTTGTAACCACAATAAATTTATTCAAGTTCTAACACACAGCCTTGTGACTGTGACTTTCTTTAGAAATAAGGACATTGAAGACTTAACCAGTTGAGATAAAACCAAACCATATCAGGCTGGGTCCTAAGTTAATAAGACTGCTGTTCTTATAAGTAGGAAATTTGGACATACAGAGACACAGGGGAAAAAGCTATAAGAAAAGGAGGCCAAGGTTGGAGTTATGCAGCCATAAGCTAAAAAAAACCAAGTAGCAAGTAACTGCCAGAATCTAGGAAGAGGCAATGAAGAAAAATCTTCTACAGTCATCAGGAGAACATGGTTCTGCTAGCAGTTTGTTTTCAGAATTTTAACCTGTAAAATTGTGAAACCATAAATTTCTGTAGTTTTAAGCCACTCAGCTTGTGATCACTTTGAATGGCATCACTAGGAAACTAATACAAACAACAAGATGACCAGAAGGCTTACAGCAGGTTGGAAGTTGGAGAGGTATAGGGATGCCTTCAAGGAGGCCAAATCATGGAAGTCCTATAATTCATGATAAACAAATAAGCTTTTTCTCTAAATGTGATTAAAAGTTCTTTTCTGAGCAAATGTTTGGCATATCAGTATCTGTATGGATCCAGTGCTTAGAGATTACTAGTTGGGGTATAGGAAATCAGGAAACTAGTGAGGAGGCTACTTTTTGTTTTTTTTTTAAAGAGGGTTTTAATGCATCATTTACTGTGCTTTTGTTTGTTTCCAGTATTAACACAAATGACAGATGAGATATTTAAGAGTTAGGCTCCTTTTCTGGCATGTATTAATGTTGTAGACCGCATATTACTATTAATTTTTAAAACATACATTTTTAATGTTTTTATTTAAAATCATTTTTTTTCCAAAATTATATTTTCAAGATGTGTACATTGCTTGATGACTCATCAATTCTATCTTTGCTTTTTTGTATGCTGGCATTATTTAGGCAAGTCTTAAATTATATGTCTATGTATATACATTTCTTCTATAATATTTCCATTTTTTGAGATAAATTAAAACTCTCTAACATCGAGAATAATACCACAAGCTACAGGTCTAGAATTGGTCAACTTCAATTTTTCTTATGAATAAAATACATAAAACATGTAAGCAGCCCAAAATTTCTATGATATATCTTTTGCTTCCTTTGAGATAAACTATGTTTAGTTTTTCTGCATGCAATTTTGTTTTGCTCTTACATATAATAAATCAACCAAAAATTTTTGTTCAGTTCCTGGACAAATAAAAAGATCACCTGGAAATTATGTCTCATATGTATTCCAAGAACTACTACGAATAGTATGAACACAAACAGAACAGATTATCCCTTGCCTCTCACTCTGATAATGTGATAGCACCTCTTTATATTGAAGATTGCTGATAATAAAACTTTCAGTTATCCGTGGTATCAATTTCAAAGGAAAAATGCTTGGCATGTCCCAAAATACTATCCATATTAAATTTTTTTCCTCCATTCTTTAAAGTTTTACTGTTTTGTGTTAAACACCTTAGAGGAAACCAGTTCCATGGGATTACCTTTAGAGAGTCTCTGAAGAAATCAGAACACAATCCAAAATACAATTTTGTTGTTGTGATTATACTTTTTTAATCAACCTCTGAACTATAGGTACTCTGGCTTCATTTGAGCAGAATTTATATATATGTATATTAGTCCCTTCCTTCAAATTTGTCCTCCTTGAGGAAAGAATTAACGATATAAAACTATATTTTGTTTGCTTCCATCATGTGTTGCATTTAAGTCTAAATTTTAAATGATCTTACCTGAAATCATCATCTTGTGGCTCACGGGTGATAACAGAATAAGTGATGGCAACGTGGCAGGTGTTCACATCTTCTTTTTAGGCTGTGCCTGAGACCTGCAACACAGAGATCCCTGGAGAGCACCTTCCATGACAGACCCCTCAAAGGCCTCCTGGGTGAACTTGGGCTTTTTGTAGTTCTGATCCATCATGGTGATCACAGTCTCCATTGGTTCCTCAACAGCATTCCTTTTGGAAGACACAGCATGAGACAGAAAATTTACTTGGAAATAGTTTCTGTATCTAGAGGATCTGCCACCTTCAGCCACCCTATTTCTGTTTCAATAATAAATATACAGACAGGGACTATGTCAGCTCCTTGGCCAGTGATGCTGTAGAAAACCATGGTTTCTTTATCCCTATTAGATTTTTTCTGAACCAGGTTATAAGCAAATGGGCCATTTTCATTTTCTGGATAGTTGATGGGAGGGATAACCAAATCCTTTTTGCCATCTGAGCTAGTTGTGGGAGCTGGGAAATGTGAACCGTTCTATCTGGGGTCCAGAGAGAGTGTCATGATGATGGTGGTGGTGGTGGTGGTCATAAACAATAAAACTGGTCTCTGGATTATGAAGTTGCAGAGAACATTTAACCATAACAACACCATCTGTGGCCACTTTTAATTGGTTGTTGTCAAAAAAAAACAGGCTGTTCTTGGTCAATCAGTTCATCCTTCCAAACTCACTGCAGCAGCAGAAGCATGAAAAGATTTCTGTCTGGAGTGCCCATATCAGGCTGGGTAGGTGCTGAGTGGTGACCAGTGGGTTTGGACTGTGCTGGGCTAGACTCCAACAGGACTTCTGCAGACTCACAGGTGCTCTGCAGCACCTAACACTCCTCCTCCCCCCAATTTTTTATTCACTTGATATATCATAGATTTATTAGAACATATGGTAATTTGTAAAGTATGTATTTTGCTTGCCATTACACTTGATGGTGAAAATATTATCATTTAAAAAATAGTACTTAATTCTTTAAAATTATTTTTTAGGATATGACAAAATTAACACTTTTGGGCTACTAATTGAATCATCTGTGTCAC
>JAQZBX010104825.1:0-10912 GCA_029593785.1 Cabassous unicinctus
CCTTCGTTGGACTTTCATCGGAGCCACTGGTTTGCAGCCTGCCTGTGGAGCCTGGACTTGTGCATCCCCACGGTTGCGTGAGAGACTCTTTTAAAATCTCATATCATTGACGGATATCTCCTGTTGATTCTGTTTCCCGAGAGAACCCTGACTAATACACTACTTAAATAAATATAAATGTGAAATACAAAGTCTAAGCATGTTGTAGTTTGATAAGTAATGGTGCATCTTATTTTTGGTGTCATATTTGACAATTATATAAATATTTCTTCATAGCCATTTTTCACATCTCCTTGCATCAAATGATTGTAAACCCCTAAACACGCTGTAAATAGACGGCCTGTGTTCTACTCCTCCTCCGCCCCCTGCTTGACGCGCAGACTGGCCGGGAGAGCGCGCTCATCCGCGCGGACGTCTTACTCTGGTGTGCGCTGCGCACTGCCACGTGCCCGGGGATTCTTGCGCTCTAGTAGGGAACGCAGCAGGACTCCCCGGGGGAATGCAGGATCCTCTAGGCTGCTGTGCGGGTCTCCACCCACCAGACAACACCCCGGGACCACCCGAACATACTCATGTGCCTCAGAGGAAAGCCCAGGTGCACCCCTCCCCACACACCCCATCACCCGCACCCCGCACCAGCGATCCTCCCCTGCCACGGCTCCGACCCTTCTGAGACCCAAAACCTCTCCAACAACAAAGCCAAGAAAATAAATGAATAAAAATAATAAATAATAAATAACAAAAAAAAATACAAAAACAATTTTTTTGTTCATTGTCTTTCATCACTAAGATTTGTTACCTTTTATGTACAGTCGTGTAAAATATAATGTAAACTATAGACCATGGTTAGTAGCAATGCTTTAATACGTGTTCATCAAATGTAACAAATGTTCACACTAATGAAAGATGCTGTTAATGGGGGAAAGTGTGGGAGGGGAAGGGGTGGGGCATATGGAAATCCCCTTATATTTCTGATGTAACTTTTATGCAAACTAAAGCTTCTTAAAAATAAAATAAAATAAAATAAATCCTTTCTGATAAAAAAGAATATTCAAAAGGAGAGAACTTAAACTACCAAATATTTTCAAATGTCATAAAAGTTTTCAGGAGACTAAATTTAATAATTGAATTTATAGGTCCCAAATATATTTTGTAGGCTTCAGACATGGAATCAGCTATTTTTCCAAGGTGGCCTGGTTTCTTTTAGTGGGAAATATTATTTGGAGACCATAGTTGGAACACTAGGCTTACCAATTAGTACTGTTGGTCATTGTTTCTAGAACTGTTCAGTACACAAAGCTAGGAAATATTTGGTTTTGTTTAGGGTAAAACAACAGCTGCAGAGTTTTTGCTTTACTTTTTCCCTATATATTTATCTATTCATATCAATAACAATATTTATATTTCCTTTCTCCCAAATCAAGATTTCCATTTCCAAGACAAGGGGACTGACAGAATTGGAATACTACATAAATAACGTTTGCTTTACCCTACAACCCCAACAATGAAATTACTGAAAACAGTTTAAGACTGTTTTTGCAGTTCTTTTTGTCCTTAGTGTATATCTCAGCAGGGATGTGAGTCAAATTACTGTAAGTTAAAGTCAATTGGAGTATTTCTTGTGTGGTTCTGCCACCAGCTCTATGCACATTTAAATTCATTTCTTTGTATTTCTAGGGTTGCTTATAAATTTTGTTTTATGTTCATGTACAATATTTACATGGTTCGAAAGTCTAATCTACAAGATTGGGTGTATTAAAATAAATCTAACTCCTATCTTTGTCCCTTCTACCCTAAACCCTCCCTTTCCTTTTACATCATCATTTTAAAAATGTTATGGGGAGTGGGTGTAGCTCAGTGGTTGAGCACCTGCTTCACATGTTCGAAGTCCTGGTTTATTCCCCAGTACCTCCTACAAAATTTTATGGATCATCCTTCCATTGTTTTCTAATTAAAAAATAAGCTAAGGTAAAATCTGTATGTGTATAACCATCCCCTCCTCTTTCTTAGATAAATGCTAGCATTAACTAAACATGCTTTTTTCAAATTTGCTTGTTTTAAAAAAACTTACTATGCCCTTTAAGTTTCTCAGTCCTTTGACAGCTGCACAGCCCTCTGCTCTGCAGATGTGTCATTATTCAGCCCCCCGCCCCGGAACCACTGGGTCGTTTTCAGTCTTTGCTCATGTAAACAGTTGTACAATGAATTTCCTTGTGTATTTACCTTTTTGTAGTTTTATCAGAGTAACTCTAGGACACATTTCAAGAAGTGGGATTGCTGGGTCAAAGAATAGAAGAAAAAGGCAATTTTTCTAGATGCTGTTACATTTCCCTCCATAGGGGTCTAACCATTTTGCATTCCTGCCAGGCATGAAAGAAATGTCTTATTTCTTCAAAGCCTCACCAACAGAGGTTTTGTTAACATTTGGAATTTTGCTCATCTAGTAAGAAATGGGGTCTCAGTGAATTTTAATTTGCAGTTCTCTTATTATGTGTGATACTCAGAATTTTTCCCAATGATTAAGAGCCATGTGCATTTCTACATTTGTTTAATTTCTCCATTATATTTTGCTAATTTCCCTATTTTAGAAGCTCTTTATTAGTTAGCCATATTAACTCTGTGATATTTTACAAATATATTTACCAGTTTGTCACTTGCCTTTTTTTTTGTGATTAAAATTTTTTTTAAAAAAAGATACTTAGATTACATAAATGTTACATAAAAAACGTAGGGGATTCCCATATGCCCCACTCCCTATCCCTCCCACACTTTCCCACATTAACAACATCTTTCATTAGTGTGGTACATTTGTTACAGTTGATGAACACATATTGGAGCCTTGCCACTGCGTGGATTATAGTTTACATTATAGTTTAAACTCTCTCCCCCACAATTTTGTAAGTCATGACAAGATATATAATGGTCTGTATCTGTCAGTGCAACGTCATTCAGGACAATTCCAATATCCCAATCATTTGCCATTTTACTTTGTTTATTGTACCTTTTGTAGGCATGTTTTAAAAACTTTTGTGACCAAATTTATTTACGTTTCTCTAACTGCTTTTGAATTTCCAATCTTAGTTAAGAAAGCTTTCCCCAATACCAGGTTCTAGAGGAATTCAGCTATGCTTTCTTTTAGTACTGTTGTGGTTTTACTAGTTTTTATTCACTTAAATCACTGATCATCTTGGAAATCACTGACTTGGGCAATGTGAGAAATAGACCTACCACCATACCACTTAATATCTTTTAAGATCAACCCCTCCTCCATCTTATCCTTTAGGATTTTCCTGGCTATTCTTGTTTTCCAATTGAATTTATTATTTTTATTTTTTTTTAGCAAATAATTTTTTGATACATATTAATAAAGCATACAAATCATCCCCAATTGAATTTTATAATCCAATTCTCCAACCCCAGAAAAATCATTGATGTATTTCTATCAGAGAGAAGTGGAAAAGTTATGATATTGAGCCTTCCCATGCAAAACATGGTACGTATTTCCTTAAGTTCAAGCCTGCTTGCGGGTCTTTCAGGAATGCTTTTAAAAAATAGTTTTCCTCATGTACGTTTTAGATATTTCTTGGTAAGTTTATGATGATGTATTTTATTTGCTAGTTTTTGCAATAGTAAATGGCATGTCCTTTTGTTAAACCGCATCCACAACAGGGGCTCGCGAGGGGGGCAAGCGGAGGCGGAGGAGCTGCAGACAGTCAGCAGCCTCGGGGCTGACCCTTGGTTTCTATTAGCACGGGCGGTCTCCTCTCTCCGCATGCAACAGGAGGATAACATGTCAATCAGGTTATAGGACATGCCAGGCCATTGTTCCTCAAGCGTCCTCGGCCCCAGGATTGTCTGGGGAACATTTGCTGCAAGCTGGTTCTCTCAGCTACTTTGGACAGAGGCCCAGGGATGAAGTGGGGACTGAGCCGCCTCCTGGCGCCAGCCGCCAGCTGGCTGGGGCCGAGGCCATCACCCGAACTGACCACCCTCACGCTCCACCCCTGAGGGTGATGGCCCTGGAAACAGAAGGGTTCCCTGCAGCCAAATTCCTCAGCAGCACTGAATAATACAAACCAGAAGCCTACGTCCCGCCCCGTGAGGGTGCGCCTCATCCCCTGCGCATCGCCCTAATTAGCAGGAAGGCGCGGCCACCCGTGGGTTCCACGGACCCACCAGGAAGGCGTGGCCACCCGTGGGGTCCGCAGACCCACAAGCATCCTTCGGCAGCCGGCCCGTGGGTTTTGTGCCTGTGTCTGGAAGACCATTCCACAAACGGGAGCCCCTGTGACATTCTGAGCGCCGTTACACATAGGTATGGGGACCTCCCCAGCTAGCCGGCGGGGTCCTTTTCTGTTTAACACGTTTGGACGCGATGCTACGCAGCTCTCCGTGTTCAGCGGGAAGCCAGCCCCATCTGCCACATAAGGCAGAGCCGAGCCACGGCCTGGCTGCGTCCATCTCCCGGTGCAGCAAGCGTTCCACGGGGCGACGGCCGGCTTCCCGCTGCGGGGTCGCTGGGTCCGGGTCTCCAGCCAGTCCAATCGTCCCAGGTGGCAGGGGCGAGGCTCCACGCGTCCGGACACACGCAACAACGAGATACGTTGTACACGCGTGAGGACTGTGCTGTCCCATCCTCCACCTGTACCAAAGTGGGGGACCCTTTATGGGCCAGGGAACGGATAGAAAGTCCCCTTCGGGATCGCTGCCGCTGCTGGCGGCGCCGGCACCTCCACCTGCAGGGGCGTGAGTGGCGATTTCCTCTGTAACCCTGCTCCCCAGGGCGCAACGAGAGCGAGCCGCCCGCACGGCGTGCCTCCAAGGTCTAGGCCAAGCCGCCCCTGACCGCCGGGGACAGGATATGGCCCTGCGGCCCTCCGGGGCTTCAGCAAGGGGTCTTTTGCTGCAATTGCAACTGAATCAAAGCCGCCGCTCTATGCAACAGAGCTTCCGCGGGCGTCGCTCCACCCCGTCAGGGCGCCCCGTCATTGCCCACAGCCTCTGGCGCCACTTGGGCAGAAACGGCCCAACTTTCACTACAAAGAGTTGAAGGGCTTCTTTTTTTTCCTGCAACGAGCCACACAGCCTGCACTTGGGCCCACTGGCCACTGTGACTAAAGCCTATTTCACACCCTGTGGTGTTAGCCCTGGGCTGGACGGCCACTGCCGTCCCCCGAGCGGACCGGCCTCGCCTGCACCACGCAGACCCCGGGACTGTGCCCCCAGCCCTAAAGGGAGACCGTGCATCCCAGATGGGGGTCACCCCTGCCCCAGGGCTCAACGTTCTGCATATGCCACGGGTCCCCAAACCTCCCGCAGCTCCCTTAGAGGACTGGAAGCAAAAGCACCTCGCGGCTCCAAATACGCACCGCACTCATCAAGGCCGCTGAGCGCGCCGCGCCACCACGAGGCCGGGCCACCAGGCTTCCACGGGGGAGGCGGGATAGTTTCACGGGGCCTCTGGAGTTACAGCTTCAGTGCTCGGGGCCGCTGCGCCGCCGACGCCTCGCTGCTGGCGCTGCCCTAGGCCCCTGCGCTCCGCGCGGCTCACATGGCCCTACGCCGCCGGCGCCCCGCGCTGTTCGCTCACGCAGCTCACGCGGCTCACGCAGCTCTCGCGGCTCTCGCGGCCCTCTCTCCCGCAGCTGGCTGGCTTGCTGCAGCGTTTTCTGCGCGGTGCCCGGAGCAGGGACAGGACTGCCCAGCCCCCCAGGCAGCTGCCGCCTGCGCTCGCACGGCCCAGCGGGGCTCAGCCTGCTGCAGGGCGCCTGGGGGACCCCGGGTGCTGCCCGGGTCTCCGCAGCGCAGCGCACCAGCGGACACGCCGCCATCATCCAGGTGGGCGGCCACCGGGCCACCCCACCTCCTCCATCATCCAGGTGGGCGGCCACCGGGCCACCCCACCTCCTCAGCAGACTCGGCCGCTGTGCAGGCAAATCCTGCCGACCACGCCAATTGCTAGCCGCGTCCGCGACAGGGGCTCGCGAGGGGGTAAGCGAAAGCACACGAGGAGGGGAAGTATAACCGCCGCTATCAGGCTGCAGTGCGCGGCAGACTACCCGCAGCCTCTGGGCTGACCTGTTGGTATTTTTATTTTATTTATTTACTTATTAAAAGTCATTTCTTCTTTTTAAAATTTTTATTTATCTCCCCCTTGCTTCTTGTGCTTGCTGTGTCCACTTGCTGTGCGTTTTTCTGTGTCTGCTTGTCTCCCTTTGTTGCATCATCGTGCTTCGCCAGCTCTCCGCAGGTGCAGGAGTGGGCCAGCTCGCCTTCACCAGGAGGCCCTGGGAATCTAACCGGGTCCTCCCATATGGTAGACGGGAGTCCAACCACTTGAGCCACATCCGCTTCGCTTCTCATTTTTGGTAGTCATTTTTTCATGGATTTTTTTTTGGATTTTCCAGATATACAGTCAAGTCATCTGCAAATAAAGATAGTTTTATTCTTCCTTTTCCATTCTTTTACCTCTAATCACGTTCTCTTTGCTAATTTCACAGGCTATTATCGCTTAGGTGATGTTAAACAGTAGCAGAGATATTGGTTGTCTTTGTTCCTGACTTCAGTGGGAAAACCACGTTTATGATGGCATGGGTTAATAGGTTAATGGATATTTTTCCTGGAGCTAGGAGGAGAAATGGTCAGAAATATGTGTTTGCCCAGTGATTTCAAGGTCCCATTGGCTGTTTCTTCTTGCTGTTCTTTGCTGCGTGAATACTCAGATGGTAGGAGTAATCAGGCATTCTCTTGCTGGAGCAGAAGACTCAGTTTACCTCAGTATAGTATGGCTTTTAGTTAGAAATTCAACTCCGCCTCCCTTTTCCCTGCTAGTGATTATCTAGACCTGGAGGAGATGGTGCCAGAGATGATACGAAGCAGCTGGGGCCGGGGGCTTTGCTCCTGGGGGGGCGCAGGTGGGAGGCACCTGAGCCAAAGCCCCCACAGAGCTGAGGGGAGGTGCCAGCACCGAGGGCAAGTGGCAGGCTGCAGGTGGGGTATCCAGAAACTTGTGCAAGATTAGAAGTCTGGCTGCTAAGTGTGTCTCTCTCTCTGCTCCAAGATGTCCGTCTTTCTTTAGCGTTCCTCTCCCTGCTGGGTCCTGCAGGCTTTCTCTTAATCAGGAGCAGGGATTTGTTTCATGTCCTCCCTTCTCTCATTAAGCTTCAGGTATTAGGTCCAGGGAATCTTAGAGTTCTCTGGGACCATCCAGCTTACCTTCAACCTTCGGGGACTTGATACTGGCTGTTTTCACTGCTCCCTAATCTTTCTCCACTCTGCTTGGCTCAGTCTGACGCAACCCTCAAGCCTCAGGACGTTGACTTTCCTTGACCCGCTTGCTGCATAATCTCATGGCACGCAATTACAACAAAATGACAAGTGTTTATTTAGTACCTCCTGTGTGCCAGTTACATGTTGGGCCTTGGGGGGGAGCGCTGAACCAGACAGGGACTTCTTTAACTTCCATTCCCATTGCTAGTTTTTAAGCTCCATGGGGTCGGCTTCATTCAAGCTGTCACCAGCTCCTTCCGCCCCGCACTGCCTGGCTCATGCCAGCTGCTCGATGGCAGTCTGATGCTGTTCGAATCTCAAATAAGATTTTCCCACAGTCTTTCTCCTCTGGATTAGTACATCAAAAGGCTTTTCTTCATGAGATTTTAGGACTTTTCCTTGGTGGCTCCCCCTCTAACTATTTTTATCACTAGTCCTCTGAATTTGGGCTGCTGGGGTGGATTTTAGTCTTTCTGGGTGATACAAGAAAAACTTTTCAACAACATTAAATTTAGGATCTCACAGCTTTGCTGAGTGATTCGTGAATCGGGCGGCATCCCATTCAGAGTGGAAAGGAGCTTATTTAGGGCAAACGCAGAAGCAACTGAGGAAATGTTCTGAATGGCTGACAGTAAGTTTTCATTTTACGTGGGCGGGTCTCACGAAGTGGGGAACAGGTATACCTTGATGAGTCTGGTGTGCTTGTCCATGCTGGTAAACTCTCTCTACTGGACGGAAACTAGCTTTATCATCAGGCTCTGTAGGGTGCATTCCATTTCCATGGAAAGCCCCTGCAGGTCAACTGTTTTTGTCTCCTGGAAAAACTCTTTTGGAAAGGAAAGGGGGTCCCTCCAGGCAGTGCCCAGGGCAGGTGGCCATTTTATCTGCACATGGAAGAGGACTGGTCACCAACCAGTGGCCTCGAGTGTAGCTTTGTGTCCCGCTATCTCTCCTGTCGCTCTGAGTGCTTTTTTGAGGTGGCCAGCCCCGTGCTGCCCCAGTCTCCAAGGGACTCGCAGCAGATCTGTTTCAATCACCACCCTCTGCTCAGTGGCCAGCACCACAGTGGACAGAAACCGGCATGGTGTGTTTCTCTCTTCTTTGCCCCTTTTCCGGCTAATTCCCTCCCCCTCCCCTGCTTTTTCAAATGTCTTCGTCTCCAGTGTTGCTAATTCACTCCAGTGTCCTTTTTATTCACGTTTATGGAGCGCCCTCTGAATCTGAGTTGATAAGTTCAGTCCTGAATCTAATTTTTCTGGGTAGTGATGTGATTGGTGGTGTATATATTCAAATTAAGGATTCAAGTTAGCTTGTGCTGATTGGTTGTATCTTTTGTCTGCTGTCAGTAGGGAACAAGCATGGGTCTGAGAAGTCCTTGAGCTGTGAAGGAGGGGCATGGGTGCACAGTTATAAATAATCCAGCTAATACAAAATAACAACTACAAGTGAAGGAAATAACAAGTAAAGGAATCAGCGAAAATAACAGTTACAATTACAAGTAAAACCACTGTTGTCAGTGGTTACGCTGTCCTGGGTAATTTATATAATTGGAATCATGCAATATGTTGACTTTTTGTGTCTGGATTATTCCATTTGGCATAAAGTTTTCAAGGTTCATCCACCTGATAGCACATATCAGAACTTCATTCTTTTTATTGCTGAATAATATTCTATTGCATGAATATTTACATTTTGTTTATCCATTCATCTGTTGATGGCCATGTAGGTTGTTCTCATCTTTTAGCTATTGTGAATACTGTGGCAATGAATATTGGTATACAAGTTTTTGTTTGCTAGTTTTCAATTATTTTGGATATGTACCTAGGGGTGGGTCATTTGGTATCCCGTCGTTTTTTCTTGACCATTCAGTCTAAGGTCATTTGGCTGAATATTTTCCTTTTTTGGATAGTCATTTATTCAGTAAGTATTTGAGTGCACGTAATGTATGGAATACTGTTGGCATAAAATCACATACAGGATGAAATCTTTGTGTCTTCCTTGCTAGATTGTGTATCTCTCGAGGGTTCACACCATGCCTGTTTATTTCTTACCCCATTTCCAGTACCTGGCATGAAATAGGCACTCAAGTATTAGGTTAAACCTTATGAGCTTGTTGACTTTGCAGATATAAAATGGTGGGGATTTGGCAATTTTCATATGGTAAAAACTAGTAGTTATTGAAGTAATGCTTTCCAGTTATAATTCTATTGTTATTCTGATGGTGGTTACCTTAGAGATTTCAATATTCATCTGTAACATTATAGTTTACCTTAAATATTTTCATTTACTATTTTCTGATTAATACAAGAAACTTGCAACAGTTTAGCACCATTTACTTCCCTCTTATCCTTTGCTGTATTTTTCATATTTTACTACATGTTTAGTTTCCTAGCTGCTGATATAAATACCATGCATTGGGCTGGCTGAACAACGGGAATTTATTGGCTCGTGGCTTCAGAGGCTAGGAGCTTGCTTCCTCCCGGGGCCTGGTGTGTTCCGGCTGGCCCGCCGTCTTTGGGGTTCCTTGGCTTCCAGCACCTCTCTGCTCCTCGTGGCTTTTCCTCCTGTGTCCAGTTCCCTTTGCTTATGAGGTCGTCGGCCACATTGCACTAAGGCCTGCCCTCATTCAGCTGGGCACATCTTAACTAATCACACCTTGAGAGGTCCTATTTACAAATGGCTTCACACCCACAGGACCAGGGGCTGCAACCTGAACATGCCTTTGGTCGGGCATGTCGGGCAAATTCCATGAGATGCTGTCGTTGTTCTCAAAAGTTAAAGTTCTTCTATATATTTTTTGCACATATCAATTATTTTTGGCGCACTCTGTTCCTTCAGGCACTTCCATACTACTATTCAGATATCTTTTGGTGGCATATACATCTACTAATGAGTTCTTTCAGTGTTTGATTGGAAACCATTATTTTAAAAAAAAGTTTTACTTTGATAATTTCAGATGTACAGGAAAGTTGCAGCAAGAATAATACAAACCACATATAGAGAACTCCAGCATGTCCCCAAACCCCAGATACCCAAGTCCGTCTTTTGGCAATTGTGAATAATGTCACTATGAACAATGGTGTGCAAATATCTGTTCTGAATTCTTTTGGGTATTTATCTAGAAGTGGGGTTGCTGAGTCATATGGTATTTCTGTACTTAACTTTCCGAGGAACTGCCAAATCATCTTCCACGATGGCTGCACCATTTTACATACCTACCAACAATGAAGGAGTGTTTCTATTCTCTACTTCCTCTCCAATATCTGTAATTTCCCATTAAATAAAATGTTCTAACCCAGGAGATCGACCACACTCAGACTTCACCGCTTTTATGCAATTTATTGAGCTAAACCCGCGGGTGTCTACAGCGCTTCTCACGCAGGAGAGAACTGCAGCTCCGAGGTTCTAAAATGGCTCCCTTTTATAGGGGGTTGCTGACGCAGTTTGCAAGCAAGCAGGGTATACAGAAGCGGATCTTGGCGGTTAGCTAGTGTCTGCACAAACTCCCTTGGTATGCGACGTCCTGATAGCCTGGGACATAGCCGCAGGGTTGAGATGTCCTTGTCCTTGGAAGATTGCTCAAGGGAGGGGAGGTTGTGTGCCTTTCAGATAGGACACCTAAGGGACAGTGGAAAATTGTCTT
>JAQZBX010104826.1:0-10994 GCA_029593785.1 Cabassous unicinctus
AGACCTAACAGCATTATATATGTGAAGTAAAGTGGTTAGAAGAGAGTGTAACATATATTTCATTCAGTTCTGAAAACTATGTAGCATATGTAATTTATAATGTGAATAAGTTTCATTAAAACTGTGTTATATAAGTGAAGTAAAGTGTTTAGAAGCAAGTGGAACAAGTATTCCATTCAGTTCTGAAAACTTTGTGATGTGATTTACATTATGTGAATAAGTTTCATTAAAACTGGGTTATATGCATGACATGTGTTGAGAAGCAAAAAGGGGGGGAGGGGCACCTAAAGGAAACAGGACTGGCCAGAGGTCAAATGGAAGCTGAGAGGGGAGTCAGGAAGGAATTAACAGTGTCAAATGCAATAAGTATTCAAAGGGTCAGACAAAGAAGTCACCAGTGACCTTCATCAGAACCAAATTACTTAATTATAATTATATAGATATATCATAATTATATAGATAGTACATTAAAAATTTAGCCAATGTTATTGATAAAGGCGACTTTCACATCTGCTGTATAAATGAACTTTTTTTTAATGATTCAGCATAATCATGGACCTGACACCAATGTGCTCTAAGACAATATAATAATAGGTTGTCTAGGGGTATTTTTCTTAGCAAATAGTTCTACAGCAATCTTTTTTGCTAAATCCATAATTTGCATTCCTAAGAAAACTGGTAAAATTATTAAGTGTCGTTTTTTCAAAAGGAAGAGACCTTTTTTTAATGAGAAAAGAACAGAGACTAGGGAATTTCAGGCTTAAGTTTTGTCTTGAAGTTTTTCGCCCTTATATTTTCAGCTTTGATATTTGTTAGTAGGTGTAGTTCTGATATAAAAAATTTAGCTTCTAACTTTTGCTTCAGAGAAATGGCTTTTCTTATCCTTTTACTCCTTTTCTTACATTTACTTATCACGATTGTTAAAATGAAAACAGTGGTTCAAACAAAGCTGCTGTGTTTGCCTAAGGGAAAAAAAAAAAGATAGTAAAGAACAAAAGAAACTAGAATCCTAAAAGACCCAAAATCTTAAATTTAATATGTAAGTAGTATTGCAAGTGAGATCTGTTGCATTTTTGGAAATCGCAAATTATTTAAGCAGGTTTCAGATATGTGCTCTTGCCGGCTCATTCTTGCACTCAAATTGCTCACTTTTATGAAGAGTAACAGCAATGAGAAACTAAGTATGTATTAAGTGGCAGAAGCAAATTCATTTATTCTATTAAATATTAGTATATCTGCTGTATGCTAAACACTGTTTAGGTGCTGGGGATACAGCTGCTTTCATGGAGTTTACATTTAAATAGAGAAGATGATCAAATAATAAATGTCAGGTAATAATAAGAGCTGTGAAGAAAAATGAAGTAAGGAGGTAGAGAAATTAGAGGGCTAATTAGTGAAAAAGTCTTTCTGGGATGAAAGCCCATAATGAAGGAAAGAGAACAAGAAATGTGGAATATATTACTAAAATATTTTGATCAAGACATTTAACATTTCACTTTTTTTGGTTAAATGAAATGTTTTACTTTGTACATTGACAAAACTAAGGTTTGTTTTTATTTTGTTTTTAATAAGTTCTCCTTCTAGTTCTTTAAAAAGTGAATTTTAATTAATACCTAAATGTGACTGTTACTCCAAACTATTTGTCAGGTAAATGAAAGAGCAATAGTATATTGATTACTAATCAATTATAGTCTTTAAATTATTTTACAAATTTAGTATAAATAAAACCTCTTGTTATTTGTATATTTTAAAACTGCCACCCTACTGCTAAAAAGTACAAAGTTAGTAAACTAAAATATAAAGCAATATATTAGTCTAAAGTTGCAGAAATAGCAGTTGAAAGGTATGTAGAACAGGACTGTTTGAGTCTTTTTTTTTAACCTTTTTGTGTACTATTGTTCTCTCCTTACAGATTGAAACACAATTAGCAGAGTATCATAAATTGGCTAGAAAATTAAAACTTATCCCTAAAGGTGCTGAGAATTCCAAAGGTTATGACTTTGAAATAAAATTTAATCCTGAGGCTGGTGCCAACTGCCTTGTCAAATACAAGGCTCAAGTTTATGTAAGTAATCATGGGTACTTCAAAAACTTTAAAAATGATATGTTTGATGAACGGTTCATATATTTATGAGGTTAAAACTCAGCATGTCCATAACTCAGAACTAAATGTAGAAATTAAACACTGAAACTTTCTAACTTCTTTCTTCTACGTAGTAAAAGTCTATTATACCTTACTCTTCAAATTATAAAGCCTTTTCTTCCTCTCTACCTACCTTATCTATTCAACTATTAAATTTAAAAAATTGATTACATATAATATAGTCTGTAAGGTTCTATGATAGTCACCAGGATCATAAATTAGAAGTCTTTACAAGGTACGGTAACAAGGAGTGGAAAAGACACCACTGAAATGATGACACTGGAATGAAATCTTGAAAAATGTGATATTTATGGGGATGGTCTGCAAGAAAGAATTCCAGGCACAAGGACATGCAAAAAGGCATGAAACAGAGTGTTAAGTGACACCAACAGTCAATGATGAGAAATCCATACCTGATTTTGAAATACAGCCAAGGATATAATTTGGGGAAGAAATTTTTTTAGTTGCTCTATTGCAATTTTTCATCTATTCACAGGTTCTAATATTTTAGTGCTCCTCTCCCCCCACCCCCCAAAAAAACACCAATTTTCAAAATACTGTTTTTGAATAGAAGAATGTCATTTAAAGTCATGAGGCTATGCCGTTGTTGTTGTTGAGGTACCAGGTTAGGGATTGAACCCAGGAACCTCGAATGTGGAAGCCAGCACTAACCACTGAGCAACATCAGCTCCTCTGAGTTGTTCTTTTCATTTGTTTTGCTTGGTTTTTTTGTTTGTTTGTTTCTTTGTTTTTTGGGGTGGTTTCTTTGTTTTTAGGAGGCACCGAACCCAGACATCCCATGTGGGAAGCAGGCACTTAACTGCTTAAGCCAAATCTGCTCCCCCGTGAAGCTATGCACTTATACCTTGAGAATCTTTCATTCATTCAATAAATTTTTATTGAGTGCCTCACATGTTCCAAACAAACTAGGTAATGGAGATAAAATGCTAACCCAGAATAGATACAGTCCCTACACTCCCAGAGATTACAGTCTACTGGTGGACAGACATTGATTAAATAAAGCTAGGCTTATTTTCAGTAGGAAAAGAACATGTATCCAGTAAACACTTTGACTTTTACTGAATTGTTCTTCAAGCTCATAGGTTGCTAGACAGACAACAGTTTGATTTGAATAGGTTTACATGGCTTGTTCAAGAAAATAATTACCTGAATCAAATCACTGTTTAAAACGCTTACCCAATGCAAAAAAGAATGCATGGGATCAGAAAAAAATTTTTTTATTTCTGGAAATAGTTTTGCATAATATTTGAACAATAAAAATAGAAATAGCATTAATACCAAGCAACCCCAAACATTACAAATAATTGGAAAAAAGTTGAAATTGGTTCTTAATGAGATTAAAGAAGCCAATGCATCTTTCAAAAAAGAGCAAACCAAAATTAAATCATAACTTCAAAAGACCTACTTAAAAAAAAAAAAAAACCTACTTAAAACAAAAACATAATGGGGGGAGTGTGTATAGCTCAGTGTTTTGAGCACCTGACTCCCATGTATGAGGTCTCAGGTTCAATCCCTGGCACCTCCTTTAAAAAAATAAAAAAATTAAAATAATGGAATACAGGGTTTTCTTTTGGAATAATGAAAATGTTTTAGTACAGAAATGATGGTTGCACAACATTGTGAATGTACTAAATGCCACTGAATTGTACACTTTAAAATGTTAATTTTATGTAAACTTCATTTCAGGTCAACCATTTTAAAGTTTGTATTTCACCGCAATACTTAAAAAAAAAAACATAATGGGAAGCAATGAAGTATTCTGTTTGAATTAAAAACGGTAAAAAAAAAAAGATAAACATAAGAAATACAAGCAGAGAATTATAGGTCTAAACCATTTTTAAAAGGATTAAGAAAAATTGATGCCCCTAGAGAATACAGCATAAAAATGCAACCTACATATAAATTCCTTTCAAAGAATACTGTAGTAAACTAAGTGTACTTATAAAATGTTTAAATTACAGAAGTAAATTTCCAGGAAAGATAACTGAGGCTAAAAATAGGCCTCATATAAAAGCCACCATCAATTATTGGGTGAAATTAAAGTTTTAAATAGTAAATCTGGAATTTTGCAAGGATTCAAAAACAAAAAGCAGGTTACACTCTTTAGTTACAGGAATTACATTAAATGTTTTTTTTTCTTACTCATGGTATGTTAGTTTAGATGTAAAATGTCATGGCTTCACTTTTTTTCTCCAGTAGTTTAATTCAAAAGTGACTTTTCCAACACAATGGGAAGATGCCTCATGAGAGAAATTTTGCAAACACTCCTGTCATATATAACACCATTCCTATGTATTTTATAGGTACCACTCAAAGAACTCCTGAATCAAACTGAAGAAGAAATTAATAAAGCTCTAAATAAAAAAATGGGTTTAGAGGATACTTTAGAACAAGTAAGTAATGAAACATAGAGTATCATTAAAAGCAAAGATAAGATTTTTAAAACGTAAAAGTTAAATGTGATTTGTGGTTACTGGTTGCTAAGGAAGAAATTTTTTAAATTATGAAAAAAAAATTGGTTATACCCTTGACTTAAAACATTTGAAGTAATTTATTAAGTAATTCATATATCCGAGGCTTCACATTTCACTAATGAATACGAAACAGAGAAAATTTCCCTTTTTTATAAAATAAAGAATTACCTCCTTTAACTTGTGATAATTTAATAATATGACTTTTTAATACCAAAAGATTTGAGGTGGTTACCTTAAAAGCAGGTATGTATCATTTGTGGTTAGAAGCTAAATAGCTATGATAGAATAAGGGGTTTCCTTATACTGAGGTTTTCATCTGGACTGTGGAGTTCAAGGGACCCTACCCTAAATGCATATAAAGTCTATTTCCGAAAGCAGTTTTCAGAAAATTCCTGTTGCTTCTGAAATCATTGAAACATAATATCACCAATATCCCTGAAAGGGAACACTAGTATTGCATTAAATAATTTATGAGTAAACATTGGTATGCTTGGTTAAGAAAAGCTAAGAAGCTGCTTCTCAAATGCACAAAAGGTCATTGTTAATATGCCAACAAACAAAATGTAACCCTAGTAAATTCAGCTCTTCAGGAACTATTGTGTCCTAGCTAACAGATTTCAAGAAAACAAATGAAATCATATCTTTTCTCAAAGTAGAAACTTGTTTATTTCATTTGGAAATAAAACGTGGCACTTCACAAATAATTATACTAGTAACCCACAGAAAGACATATTTCTTAATGTTAATAAATTCTATCAAGACTTTCTTTGTATTAGAATTTTTCCACTCAAAAAATAGAAAAATGTGTTAATTACATAAATGCAGTATTTCATGATTCTGTCGTTACTACTATTAACGTAATTTGGAGTTTCTGTAAGATCAAGTGTGTTAAGATGATGAATTAGGACTGTGTTAACATATGCTCTGTAGGTGTGATGATTATTTGAAATGAAGTCTTTAGCTTGCTTAAGTTTGATTTCTTTTCTGTTGGAATAGGAACTAGGTAACTCTCAAAAAGTTGTAAAATTCTAAGAAGGGACCTCCATGACTGAAACATCTTTCAGACTGATTTGTAACTTTTTGAAGGCTATAGGCAGGAAAATTTGGGAAAAAATTATAAGATGCCTGCTATAGACTAGGCCCCATGTTAATATTCTAAAAGTAAATACAATCTTCCGGGGCTTCCCTTTGGAAAAAGACTGACATATGCAATTATACTGCTTAGATTTGAATTTTTCCAAAACCATTTTGACTATAGGAAAAAGTAGCTTAGAGAGGATGCAACTGAAAATGTTCAGAGGTTAAATCTAAAGTAGTGATAGTAGAAATGGAGGGAAGGGGGCAGGATTAGGAAATGTTAAGGGTTATAGAACCCAAGGATTTCATGGCTGAAAGTGAAAGCTAGAAGAGGAAGAAATATCAACAATGACTTCTGTTGTAGGCAACTGAGTGGATTATAATGTTCTTAACCTACAAGAGGAAAAATGAAGCCTAGGATGGGCAAGACAGTGTTGGAGATTTTTGAGCTTGCTGTCCATGGGACATCGAGGAAGAAGTTGAAGCAATAAGTTCAGAGCATTGGAAAGAGATCACGGCTGTAAATACAGATTTGGGGGTCTTGAGGACAAAGTTGATAGTTGAAGCCTTGGATGTGGGTGATATTTCTTGGGATTACTGTATAGAGGGAAGTGGCAGAGGATTGAATCTTGAGGAGCAACACTTAAGAGAGAGGCAAAGAAAGGACATTCTGGGAAAAACAGAAGAAAAGGACAAAATAGTTGGAAAACAATCAGAAGAGAATATGCTATAGAAGCCAGTATGGGGAAGACTTCAAGAAAGGTGTGATCAGTAGTGTACTAAGCTGCAGAGATAAGCAAGGATAAATACTAAAAACTACTTTTGGATTTGACAATTAATTTAACCAAGTTAAGAGGACAAAGGTAAATAGCCATTGGAAGGTTAAACTGAAATTAATAAACTAGAAAAATGAAGCTAATCAATCTGAAAGTATTTAAAAGTAAAATTATTGCCAAAACCATTCAGTAAAAAGCAGGAAAATACAAACAAAATGAAAAAGGGATACATTATAAAGATGGGGGGATTTATGAAAATTATGAATAAATATAGTATAAACAAAAACTTTAAATAAGTTTTTAAGGATTATAACCTGAAAAATATAAATACCCAAAATTGACTAAAATAGAAATTTAAAATTATTATAAAAGAAAGTTAAAAAATTTTCTCCAAAAAGACTCCATTAATGGGTGACTTTACAGGTCAGTATTTTCACATTTTAAAGGTCAGCCGATTCCCAAGACATGTAGATTGTCAAAGAGCAGAAAGGAGACCTTATTCATTTATAAGATTGGTATAACCCTCTTTCATACCACAACCTGACGAAGAGATCACAGAAAAAATTAAATGAAATGCACTTATGAATATAAATATAAGGGTTAAAATTAAATATTTGCAAGTGAAATTTATTCATCAAATATTTTTTAACTGCCTGATACTTTACTACAGGGGTTCTTAACAAGGGGTCCATGAGCTTGAATTGAAATCTTAAAAAAAAAACATTCTTGTGGGGACACGTTGGAGCGGATGTGATATATTTTTTAAATAATACACAGTATAGTGTGGACTTAGTAAGGGGTCTGTGATTTTCACCTTACTGGAAAAGAGGTCCATGGAACAAAAAAGGTTAAGAACCTCTGCTCTACTAGATGGTGACACTGAGATAGTGCATTGTCTGTGAACTCCATTTCACCTGGGAAGACAGGCATGAAAATGATTACTTTTATCAACACTTTTGTAGTATAAATACAGCATGCTGTGAATTCTTATTAGTACAGCTAAGATAAGTACAGGGTCCTTTCTGAAGGAAGTACAGCCGAGCTGAGTAGTGAATAACAAGTAGGAGTTGGCCAATGGATATATGGAAAGATACATATGAAGGTTCAAAGACTAAAGGGCATGGCATGTTAATGAATTACCATGAGTGTAAGTAGAGTAAGGGAGAAATCTGGAGAGACAGGAACCTAATTATCTGATTTTGCTTGCTGGTTGAAAGGTTATTCTCTAGGTAGTGGGGACCATTGAAGATTTTTAAGTAAAAGTAACATAATCAGAGGATTGGCATTCCAATCCTAGAGGTACATGAGACCAGAGGCATGCAATTAAGAAGCCTAACATTATCCTGACTAATAAATTGTAAGGATCCAAACCAAGGCTATTGCAGTGAGGACGGAGAAAGGAGGTTTAAAGATTGAAACAACAGAAAGTGGATGTGGCTCAAGTGGTTGGGCTCCCATTTACCATATGGGAGGCCCCAGTTTCAATTCCTGGGGCCCCCTGATGAAGGCAAGCCAGCCCGCATGGCGCAGTGAGCTGACGCAGCAAGATGACGCAACAAAAGGAGACAAGCAGACACAGAAAAACACACAGCAAATGGACACAGCGAGCACAAGCAGCAAGGGCGGGGGGGGATAAATAAATATAATTTTTAAAAAAAAAAAAGAAACAACAGAATTTAATGGACCATTTGCTTGTGAAGGTTAACAGAGAAACCAGAAATTCAGGTGTTCAACTTTGGCTGTTGGGTATGTGGTAATGTTCATTACTATGATTAGGAATGCAGGAGAAGGATATAAAAGAGAATTTCAGGCTGGGTTATGCTGAATTTCAGGTCTCTGGGACCTCAAAGTGGAGAGTGTCCATTAGGCAGTTGGATTATATATGGGTCTAGAACTCAGATGAGAAGTCTGGATGGAAAAAAATATATATATATAATTTCTTAGCATGTAAGTAAGTAAAGCCATGAGATCTCACAGGTAATAGAACTATCCCAAGTGAGCAAGATGGGAGAACTTTCACATCAAGAGGACAAGCAGAGGGGACTTCAATAGGGAAGATGGCAGACTAGAAAAACACGGGACTCTCTTCTCTGTCAGAAAAATAGCTAGAGGACAGGCTGAAACGGCCTGGAAAAATATCTTCTAGGGTTTAGGACACCAGGCAAGGTTGGATACCACCCAGAAGAGAGAGGGACAAAGAAGGGGAATCGAGATGATGGCAAAACTGAGTTGAAACCAGCGGCTGCTACTGCCAGCACCCTCCCCCACACTAAAGACTTTAAAATTCTCAAGCCTCTGAGCCAGCTATAGACAAAGGGGGCTCCAGGGATCCACCACTCCAGGAAAGAAGGGGGAGAGAGGGACACAGCCTAAGACTGACTCAGCTTCTGACCCACAGATTTGGTCTGCTGTGTCCTAGCAGCCCTTCCAGGCTGGGTGGGACTGCGCCACTATTTGCCCTGGGAGACAACAATGGGACTAGAGAGATCCAAACCTCACAACCTCCCACTTTTCCAGCCAGGACTGATTTTTGAGGATGCAACTCCCCAGGAAAGGGGAGAGAAGGACAAGCCTAAGGCTGACTCAGCTTTTGACCCACAAATTTGGTTTGCTGTGTCCCATGAGCCCTTCCAGGCAGGTGGGGCCAAGTCATTGTTTGCCTTGGGACCCAGCAAGTGACTAAAGAAACACAACCTCTCAATCTCCATCTCTACTAAGTGGGACTGATTATTGGGTGTGCAGAGGGGAGTGGAATTATTTCCTACCTGGGAAAAGGAAGTGTGCTGCCAGAGAAGTCTGGAGAACTGTCTCTGAGAAAGTTTAAATTACAAGGCTCTTAGCTTCCAGGCAGGAACCTCTATCATATTGATCTGGTCAGTGTTGCAGCAAACACACTGTCCAGGCATTGAACTGAGAGGGCTGCCAAAGAGCACCATCTGCTGGCAAACCAAGGAAGTGCATGTGAGAAAATTAAATGAAAGCCTGCTTCTGGCTTTATGACCTCCCCAAGACCCCAGGAAGCACATCTGCGGCCCATTTCTGGGTCCAGAGCCCAGTTTGGAGCAACTAACAGGCACAATTCCAACAATCCAGGTTGAACCAAGAATCAAAGAGCAGCAGCAACACACAGCCTCCTGCCACTAAAATCCCTATGAAAGAAAAAGAAATTGAGCATCTGAGTGAACTACCATCCTAAACAGATGCCTAGACATCAGCAAAAAATTATGACCCATACTAAGAAAATAGAAGGAATGGCACAAGAAAAGGAATATATCAAAGCCCCAGAAGAGATGTGAGATTTGAGACAACTAATTAACGAGATGCACACAAATTTCCAAAATCAAATGAGTTGAAATACAATATGGCTAAACAGATAACATCAAGGAGACATTGAGCAAGCACAAAGAGGAATTTGAAATCCTGAATGGAAAAGTAACAGCTTGTGGGAAGGAAAGACATGATAGGTGAGATCAAAAACACATTAGAGGGATACAACAGCAGACTTGAAATGATAGAAAAAAGAATAAATGATACTAAAGACAAAACAAGAAATTGAAGAGAGAAAAGAATAGAAAAAAATTGAGCAGGGGCTCAGAGTTGAATGACAACATGAAATGCAGCAACATACATGTCATGGGAGTTCCAGAAGAAGAGAAGGGAAAAGGCGCAGAAAGAGTATTTGAGGAAATAATAGCTGAAAATTTCCCAACTCTCACAAAAGAAATGAACTTACATGTTCAAGAAGCGCCCTGTATCCCAATCAGAATGAATCTGAATAGACCTACTCCAAGGCACATACAACTCAGAATGTCAAAGATAAAAAGAAAATTCTGAGAGCAGCAAGGGAAAAGCAAACCATCACATACAAGGGACGCCCAGTAAGACTTAGCGTGGCTTTCTCAGAAGAAAACATGGAGGCGAGAAAACTGGTATGATACAATTAGGAAACTGAAAGAGAAAAACTGCCAGTTAAGAATTCTTTATCCAGCAAAACTGTCCTTCAAATATGAAAGTGAGTATAAAATATTCATTTTGGGGCAGGGAAGGGAAAAGCAGTTGTAATATAGGTGCTTTTTCAGGACTTGGGAATTATCCTGAGTGACATTACAACGACAGATATAGGCCATTTTACATCAGCATATAACATGCAGATCTCTGTGGGAGAGAGAGTGGTCTACAATGTGAACTATGGCCCATGCTTAATGGCAAAGCCACAGGATGTGTATATCCATTGCAGGTGATGTGCCACACTAATGAAAAATGTTTATGTGGGATGTTACGGGAGGTGTGGGAGGTGGGGAACAAGGGAATCCTTGTAATTTTTGTATAACATTTATGTAATCTAAGCATCTTTTAAAATATAAAAATAAATAATTAAAAAAAATTTTTAAAGAGCTAAACTCGAAGATTTAAGTGAACAACTAGAGAAACTAGAAAAAGAACAGCAAACCAATCCCAAAGGAAGCAGAAGGAAAGAAATAATAAAGATTAGAGCAGAAGTAA
>JAQZBX010104827.1:0-10908 GCA_029593785.1 Cabassous unicinctus
ACTTGCTGTGACCTTACCATCATGACTAAGTCACACAACATAGGATCAAAACACAAGACCATGGTTGAAGCTCAGTCACAGAGTTGGACCAATGAAGTCCTATCATAGACGTAGATCAAGATTAAATATGCAGAATGACCAAAACAGTATTAAACTTATAACTGGAACTACACTGGAAAGACCACATTGGAACCAGGTAACGTTAGAGTTGTGCCTAATCCATAATCCTATTGCTTCATTGGATTTGAGCCCCACTGAGGAGCTGCCTTTCAACTTGGCTAATTGGAGGAGTTGAACATGAGACAGTCCCAATTGTGCTCAAAAAGGCATGTATTCTGCTACATGCAAAAAATCTGTATCTTCAATTGAAAGAGGGAATAAGAAAAATTTGGTTGTTGCCAAAGAGAATAAAAAAATAAACTAGTTTGTGTTGGAGCTTGGTAGGAACATGATAATTACTATCAAATATCTTCCTGAATAATTTGTATCTGTAGTCCTTTTCTCATATAATTGAGGCATTTGAATCACTCCATACTCTCAGAATAAGGATCCCAAGGAGAGGCTTACACTCATCAACCATCTGGGTGGTACCAACCTCTAGACCTCACCCTCCTAGAGCATTGGGGTGATTGCCCTATTTTACCTCATCTTTGAGTTAGAGTCTTAACACCCCTAGTATGGTGAAATAAATATAACATCCTCCTTAACATTTGGCATGCAAGCTCAACACTCTCAGAGCAACCAGTTGACAACTGTCCTTCCCTAATCCATGGGGGACAGGCATACCCCTCTCAGACCTATGGAGTACTAACCTTAACCACCCTAATTCTCTAGGAATGTACTCCATCCTCTGTACCCTGTGGTGGCAATGTTTCTCCCAGAACATTGGGCAGGAACATCCGTCTTCTTCATCTCCTAGGGCAAGCTCACCATCTTTGTACACATGGGTGGTGTTCCTCACATGGCTGAAGGCAATGTCTTAATTCCAGATCTCAGCTTCCATGGTTTCCCTCTTGAAGTCATTTCCCCTTCAATCTCTCCCTTCCAGGTCCCTTTTGGTCCAGGCTGACAACAATTTTGTTCATAAAGCACTCTAAAAAATTTTGTTGCTTTAGCATGAAAGAAGCAGGGGTCCAAGCAATCAAATCATAAGAATTTCCACAATACTTTCTAAGATAATTGCATCTTCAATCCTGATTTACAAGTTCCAAGTTTAGTTAAGTCCTCAAATGGGTCACTATCATCTAGGAACTTTATTTCCAGAGGCTTAGAATTTCCAGAATCAGTTTCTGTTTTCTTTGTGTCCAGCAGTTCAGTCCTCAGCTTATATCTCTCATTTGGCATTTTGATTTAAGGAGAAAATCAAATTGAAGTAGAAGCCAAGCCAAATTCTCCAAGTTTACTTTAGAAAATTCTTCAGCTAAATGCCCAGGCTCACCACTTTCAAATTCTGCCTTCCATAGAACACCAGGAGTTAATCTTGCTAAGTTCTCTGCAACTTTTAAACATGGATCACCTTTCCTTCAGTTTCCAATAATAGTTGTATCATTTACTTCTAAGGCCTCTTAAAAAAAGTCACTTTAGAGTCCATATTACTATCAACAGTCTCTTCCAAGCAATGTAGGACTTTTCTATCAAGTGTGTGACAATCCCTCCAAAAAATAGCCCTTACCCAATTATAAAACTATTCCAGCATTTTGGTAATTTCAAAAGCACTTCCCCACTACTTGGTACCAAATTCTATATTAGTCAGCCAAAGGGGTGGTGATGCAAAATACCAGAAATCTGTTGACTTTTATAAAGGGTATTTATTTGGGTATAGAAACTTAGAGTTACCAGGCCATTAAGCTTAATTCCATCACCAAAGTCGATTGTCATGTGCTGGGGGAAGATGGTTGCCAATGTCTGCTAGGGAACAGATTTCCTGTGTTCCTCTCTTCCCAGGGCTTGCTTCTCTCAGGTTCAGCTGCTCTGTTATCTCCACAAGGCCTACTGTAGGCCTTCAGATAAACAGCCTTTTTTTCTTCCAGAGGCCATTTCTCTTTCCTAAAAACCAATCTCCTCTTGTGCTTACTTCCTGAGGCTCCACCTCAAAAACTCAGCATCAGAACTCCAAGTTTGTTCCTTACCATGTCTTTTATCTGTGAATCCCCAACCACCAGGGGGTGGGAACTCAACACCCTACTGACATGGCCCAATCAAACCCTAATCATAATTTAATCATGCCCAGAATAACAGACCAGTTTACAAACAATCCAAAATCTATTTTTGAAAATCATAAATAATGCCAACCATGGAAACCTACATACAGTGCTCCTAAGAGATTCATTTTGTGCACCTGGGATACTTGCTTTCTTGAAAATGTGTCAGTCATGAGGAAAAGTCATTCTCTGATTATTTTTCAAGGGCTGTAGTGGGGTTTAGGAACAAGATGTGATATTTTTCTGACAGAATTCAAAACCGGGGTTTCCTCACACTTCAGTAAAGAACTCTGGAATACACATGGACATTTTCAGATGTGGAACCACCACAGTTGAGGTTAAGTGCTTACTTGTGGATATCATCTTCTGTTGTTAACAGGGATCCTTGACTGTTTCAGACCCAAGGAATGCTGTGTCCTCTTTTCCTTCTAGATCGGTATCTCTCAGCTGAATTCTCTCTTTGCAGTAGCCATGTCAGTGTTAGGAGCTTTGTATTTTCTCTTGAACAAAATGAAAGGTAAAATATTTCTTCATTCCACATTTTACTTGGAGTTATTCAAAATAAATAGAAAGCCATAACACACAGCGATGACTACCTCCTTGCTCCTTTTGTTGAAGTCATCTTGCAGATTCCTCACCAGTCAGAGTTGTTAATCAAAATATCTCCAAACTGAAGAAAGCTCCACAGATCATCCATGTTGGCACTTTGGAAGCATTCTGAAATAAGACAACAATCCCATGTATTTCTATGTAAACATCTTTTTCATTTTAATTCTTTTTTCATTTCTCATGATGCCACATAATTTGTTTTGGAAATTGAGGTTAAAATGACCAGGAAATTTATTTAAAAATTATTGAACCATGTGTCTTTTTGTTCACTTATTAGGTCTCAGGTCACTTTGAAGATCATGCCCCCACTCCTCTTTTTTGAGCTGATGGCATCCACAAGACTGGATTTTTTTTGATACCATGGGTAAGAGGTATCTTAAAGCAAAAAAAAAATAGATAAATAGAAGTTTTTTTGGAGTGTGTTGGTGGAATCTGATAAAATGTCTGGCCAGTGTGTGTTTTGTTCAGTTGTTTGTAATGTACATTGCCAATAAAAGTACAAAAAATAGAAAAAATAATAATTAAAAAAAACCAACTGTAAAATTTTGGAGAAGATGTTGAGAAAGACAGAGGAACTCTCATTCAGTGCTAGAGCCATTATAACATGGCAAGGGCCTCCACCACCAATGTGGAATACATTTTGTGGCTTCTTCAGGAAGCTAAGTATTGAGTTACACCCACGGTCACAGAGGCATGATCTACAAACACCACCTGATGTAAGGAGGGATTGTTCTTAAAGAGGAAGTGGGAACCATGTGAGGTACAGGGGGACCTGATCTGACCCAAGGCTTGCTGCAGGCCATTCCTGTTCTTGTCCAGCTCAACTCCCACCTCACTGCCACTCCCAACTCTCTGGATCACCTCATTTGCTTTCTAATGTATGCAATGTCCTCAACAGTGATCCTATCCTGTTTCAGATGCCAGGACTGCTGTACCTGTGGTTTCAATAGAAGGCATTTGTCAGACACTCCCAAATTTTTCCACATACATTTTTAACAACTGAGCAATTAGAAACTTACAGCAAGAATTTGATAAAGTCTTTTGTGCATTGAGAAGGATGAAATGTACTTAGATTTCAAAACCAGGTGTCTAAAAGTCCTGATATGCAAAAGAATGACCTGAAAAGTATGTGAAAAGTAATTAGGTGGAAAAAAAATATCATTCCATTGTGATGTAATGATCTACACATTCCTGGTTGTTAAGTAATAGAACTCACATTTAATAATGTACTGGTGTTGTCATAAATGGAATACATTTACAGATTAGTCTCTGATTGTGGCCATGACTGATCTTGGGTACTTTAAATAACCTCTATCCATCTGTAATTCAACATACCTAACATTGCCATAATGTTACCCTTTCAATGATGTGCTCTTCAAATGAGCTGCTATTTATAAAGCATTCAAAGAATGACTAAACATAGTAAGCACATGGATATATATTTTTCTAACAATAAAATATATACTAAAAAATTTAAGATTTTGTTATTCCAGAATATTTAGTTTCCAGCACTTTGTGAAGATTGGAGTAGCAGAAATTTTAGAAGCTACCATGTTCTGCTTTTGAAAGCAATGCCACCTTCACTTCATTCTCTTCCAAGCTTCCTGCCCCAAGTAAAGAATCCATCATAGTAGAGATTGTATGTGGTAGGTGTTATCCCATTTGGGACATGTGTATACCCACTTTCTTCTTTCTGAAACAAGTGGCCAAATAATGGAAGAAAATTTTTACCTCTTTAGATACTCCTCAGAACCTCTATCTGCATTAGTACCTATTACTCCAGCAGCGATCCAGTCTGGCAGAGGATGCAGAAGGGATTCTTGGTGTAAGAGCCTTATTGTTTTCTTTTTTTACTTTTTTGTAATAATTTTTTTTTTTACTTTTTAAAAGATACTTAGATTACATAAATGTTAAAAAAAAATATGTAGGGATTCCCTTATGCCCCACTTCCCACATTTCCCACACCCTCCACATAAACAACATCTTTTATTAATGTGGTACATTCATTCCAATTGATAAACACATCCTGGGGCTTTGCCACAGAGCATGTACCATAGTTCACATTGTAGTCTACACTCTCTTCCACACAGTTCTGCATGGTATGTGACAATATAAAATGGCCTATATCTGTTATTACAATGTCATTCAGGATGATAGTCAAGTCCTGAAAAAGCCCCCATATTACAACTGTTTTTCCCTCTCCCTGAACCCAGAGCCTCCAGTGGCCACTGCCTCCACATCAATGTTGTAATTTATTTCAAAGCTAGAATCACAATATGTCTATAGTTGAATACCAGCAAGTCCACTCTAGTCCATAGTTCATGCCCCAATCCTAAGGATTATGGGATGGTGATGTCCACTCCACATATAATTGAGAGGAGTCTTCGATTCCAAACAGCCAATGGATGGGATTCTAGCTTGCAATTGATGGCTCTCTTGTTTCCTTGGTGTGGTGGCTGTCAATCCTCACCACCTTGTTCATTGTCCTGGGTGATTCCAATGAACTGGAGAGCAGTTGTTGCAACTCCAGTGAGGTTCCAGCTGGCATATGGACAGCCCAAATACTCCAATCTCTTGGATGTATACCTGCAAACTCCAGCACCAAATAATGGTTTAAAAAGAAGGGACCGATGAGCCATGTGTAGGGAAGCCATAAATGAGTCCAACTCTGTCACTCTCAGGAGAACAAACTCCAAAGTAGGGTCCACATTCAAGGCACCAAACTCCAGAACTATGTGCCCTGACAACAGAACCTAGGTGTCTCCAGAGATCTCAGGAGCCCCAGTATTTTGGGTAGTATCCACTTTGGCAGTCTATGAGATCCTGCTGAGATGTGCATAAGCTTCACCACTGGGATGACCGCTTGACTCACTTTGAAGTCTCTTAGCCATAAAATTCATATTTCTTTACCTTTCACCCCTTTTATTTGAAGTCCTTTCAAGTTGCATTGCTAGTTGGTGCTTGGTAGTAATCTTCCTTGGTGCCAGGGAGGCCCGTCCCCTGGAGTCATGTTCCATGCTGTGGAGAAGGTAATACATGTCTATGCTGATTTTGACTTAGAGAGAGGCCACATTTGAGCAACAAGGAGGCTCTGAGGAGGCAATTCTTAGGCACCCCACAAGGCTAGGTTAAGTTTTAATTTCAAGAGCAAAGGCTCATAAGCATAGTTACCAATATCAAGGGCCCATCAATGGATCATCCTTCTTCACCAGTCATTTTCTCTGCACTTGGGAGACAGTTGCTGCTCCATTAGAGAATGTGACACAGCTGTCCAGGATGGGATTTCAGTATTCTCTCAGCTATTGTGTGTCTCAACCCACTGTGACTGTGCCCCATGAGCATTTGAACATATTTATATGCCTTATATGTATGCCCTGGTGAACTTCCTCCCATGTATCACCTGTCACTGACACTCCAAACAAACGATCTTCCCCCACCCCAGTTGTAACCCTTCTGTGATCCAAAACTTCTTCAAAAAATGAAGGCATTAAAACAGATAAATACAATTAATAAGAAAATGAAAGAATAATGATAGGTTTAAATATAAAAAATAAAATACATAGAAGTTTATAAAAACTAAAAGTAAAATAAAATTAATAGATTAGGATATTAAAAATAATGAAAAATACTTTTAAAAATTTCCCCCCATTTTACCTGTCATCACTTTGCCTGGTGTCTTAACTGTATAGTGGCATTTTCTTCCATTTATTCCCCAGTGTCTTTCTATTTTTCATTTTGTTTTTAAAGAAGTTCTGGGTCACAGTAAAGTCACATACAGAGTACAGGGGACCCTTCTATACCCAACATCTTCCCCTTTTCCTCCTTCCCATATTAATACCTTTTTATATGTGGATGGTACCTTTTTTATAATTGATATACAAATAGTGAAACATAGCTAGTAAACATAGTCAATGATTTACATTAAGATTTACATAAGCGATGGTACACTTATAAATTTTGATGATATTTAACATGGCCTGTGTCCATCATTGCAAGATTATGTATCACAATTCCATTGCCCACTAAATACACTCTGCCTGATCTCTTCTATTCCTCCCTCTCCCTCCCCTCAGGGCCCACGGCCACCCCTGGCTTTACTCCTTGAATGACAAGATTCATAGTTACTTGAAACAACACTGAGGTCTTGACACACTGGTTTGTCCTCCCCTATTAGGAACCACCCATGCTCTCTAGAGACTGCTGCCTCTCTGTTTGTGAAGAAATCGGTCCTCCCCAGGATGGGAATCCAACTCCTTCCCTCTCATTATTTGCATCTCTACCCACTGATACAACACATTATGACAAAATGGTCACTCACACACTCCTTAGAAGGCTGTTCCAGGTGAACCCACTCCTGAATGCCCCTCATCCAACACCTTAAACCAGTAACCCTTCCTTGACATATTGCCATAAGAGTATTCCAAACTTTGTGCTTTCAACCACATACCTGCAAATCTCCAGTGTTCACATGGTCCATCTCCCAGCCCTCCCCCCAGTTCCTTGGATCCAACACACTCTCCCCAATCTAACCACCTGTCAAGTCTGCACCACCCAACCCAATTATATCATTACCCTTTTGTCATATCCCTTCATTGTGCAACCACACAATTTCACCTTAACATAGATTTTGTCAGTATGGTTGTTGAGAGCTCTCTTCCTGGTCTGTCTCTGGCAGGAATAATTAGGGATTTTTGGCCCCCTCCAGATAGACATGTCATGGTACTGTTAAAAGTGATGACATCATTGTGAAAGATGTTGTAGAGATGGAATCCAAGGGAAAGTTTGGAAAGCAGATTGATGTTCTTGTTGATTTCTTCAATGATAAAATTATTAGAAATGGTGATATCATATCATGATGTTTGTAATTAGCAATGCTATTGTATGGGTATGACAGTGGTTGAAAGGGAAAGTCACAGGTCATGTATATTATGAGAAGGAAAGTTAAAAACTCCAATATGGCACTGTACATGACAGTAAAAGGTCACATAAAATGTGAATATGGCTGTTATTGCATATATAAGATAATTTTTGCAAATTATATATGCAAATATGCTAGAGAGAAGGAAAAAGAATAAGAGCTATGCATTGCAGAGGAAACAGAGAGATTGAGAGGTGATGAAGATTTTTTTGTTTATTATTATTATTAGAATAATAGATGTCTTCTAAGAATGATTAAAATGATGAATGCAGAAATATATAAGTCTGCCATGTAAATCTGCCATATAATTCAGCAATAATGTTAGTAGGAATATATTCAGAAGAAAAAGCAAGGACACGAACAGATATTTGCACACCAATTTTCACACCAGCATTAGTCACAATTGCAGAAAAGATGGAAACATCCTAAGTGTCCATCAACCAATGAATGGATAATCATAATGTGGTATATTTATATGGAGGAATATTACTCAGTAGTAAGAAGAAATTAACTGGGGAAGAACGTGACAACATGGAGGAACATTGAGGATAGAATGTTGAGTGAAATAAGCCAGATGTAAAAGAAAATTATGACTTGGTCTTGCTGATATGAACTAAATACAATGAATATACTGTTGGAGTTGGAATATGAATTGTAGGATGCTGTGAGATGGAATGTTGGATGAGAAGGTTGTAAAAGTGCTGGATTATGTAGAATATTTAATAAGGTCTAAAGTAAATATGTGGTAACGGTTGAACTTGATGGTGACAAATTATAAAGAATGTAACAAACACTGTTAATTTTATGAGATGTGATTGTGGATGAAACAAAAGTCTAAGAAGTCAATTGTTAGCTATAGGACAGTAGTAGGATAATATTGGGTATTTATAATGATGATATTGGAAGTAGGTAAAAATTGTGGTTAATAATATAAATATGAAAATGTTCTTCCTCTATAAGGTTTAAGAATGTGGTTATAAATGGGAAAATATAATCATTGTAATTTATGAACTGTATTTAACAACAACATTGTAACATGTTTGTAGCAAAAGCAAAGTTGTTATTATCTTAATTCTAAAGGCAAAAGAATATGGGGTTTGGTTTATGAGATATGAATACAATTAAGCATTTTTTCTTTTCATTTTATCATTACTAAGCACACCTTGAATATGTCGTTTAACTAATCTGTGTTCATCTGTGTATTTTTTCTGAACACTAGAAGAACAACTGAGCTAGAAATTGGAAAAGATGAGACAAAACTACCTGCAAAAGAACTTTTAGAAGTAATGTTTCCATAAGTGGTTGAGCTGTTTTTTCTGTTCTTTTATGTTTATAAAGTTTGAAATAAATTTGCTAATTAAAAAACAGTGGTCTGGGATTGTGTATGTCCCTGGACTCAATGACTGTTCATTAACTATAACAAAGGTAAGTCTTGAAAATTGTGGCTTAGTGGGATTGAGATGGGTGCTAAAGCAACACACAAAGGTTTTGATAGATATGATAAATGATATCAACAATACTTTGTAAAATGTATTTCAAAACTGCCCATCTCATGGACATAAGAGATTGATATCACCAGAAGCAGGGAACTTGCACCAATGAAAATAATGTGTTCATCTTATGAAGAAGATTAAAGAGACAGAAGAAATTTATGACAATATTCTAAAAGGCTAAGAACAATTAAGAAATTTTCCATTACTAAGAAGCAGTTGGAAGATGGTGGATTAGAAAGACAAGGGACTGTCTTCTCTCCCAGAAAAATACCTAGAGGAAAAGCAGAAACACCTTGGAAAAAATATGTTCTAGGGCTTAGAACAGGAGAGGAAGGCTGAACACCACCCAGAAGTGAGAGAGGAACATGAAAAAAGTCTAGATGGAAAAATTGTGAATAGCATTTGCTACATCAATCACCAGCACTATTCCACCATGCTAAGATCAGATAATTTTGCATTCTTTGGCCATATGCCAGTAGCTATAGAAAGAAGGGTCCACAGAGAATCACCTTCCCAGAAAAAAAGGAGTAAGAGGGATGCAGCCTTAGGCTGAATCAGTTTTTGGCCAACCAATTTCATCTGCTATGTCCCACGACCACTTCCAAGTGATGTGGGGATTTGCTATTGTTTTCTTGGGAACTTGCACAAGACTAAAGAGATCTGACCTTCTCAATCACCCTCCCTCCTGACTGGCAATCCTTGTTGAGGATGCAAAGGGCAGTAGAATTATTTCCTTCCCACAAAAAGGGAGGGGGCTGCCAGCAAGGGTAGGAGAAGAGCATCTGGGAAAGTTTGAATTGTGAGACTCTGAAGAGCCTCCAGGCAGGATCCTCTATCACACTGGTTCAGGTGGTGTTGCATGTAACACCCTGATCAGGCACTCAACTGAGAATGCTAGCAAAGTTTGGCATCTGCTGGTAGACCAAGAAAGTGTATGAGAGGAAACTAAAAGTAAATAAGTAAAGAAAGCTTTTTCCGGCCTTACATCCTGCCTCTCCAAGGGCCTTGGAAGTGGGTCTGCCACTCATTACTAGATCAATGGCCCAGATTTGAGCAACCAACAAGGGTAATCCTAAAGATCTATAACAGGTTTAACCAAGAATCAAGGAATAACAGCAACACTCAGCCTCCCACCAATAAGTTCCTACAAAAGAGAGAGAAATTGAACATCAGAGTAAACTCACCATCATAATCAGATGCCTAGAAATCAGCAAAAAGTTACCAATCCTACTAAGAAAATGGAAGAATTGGGCCAAGCAAATCAATATATCAAAGCCCTAGCTGAGGTATAGGATTTGAGACAACCAAAGAGATGCATACAAATTTCTCAACTGAAATTAATGGGTTAAAGACAATATGGCTAAAGAGACATAGGATATAAAGGTCTAACTGAATGAGCACAAAGATGACTTTAAAAACAAAAATAGAAGAATGGCAGAGCTTATGGCATTGAAAGACAGAATAGGTGAGATCAAAACCACATCAGAGGCATACAAGAGCAGACTTGAAACTATTGAAGAAAGAAGTGATACAAAAGACAAAAGATGAAATTGAAGGGAGTAGAATAGAAAGAGAAAAAATGGAAAAAAGTGAACAGGATCTCAGAGAGTTGAATGATAGCTTGAAGCACAACCACATATGTGTAAAGAGACTTCCAGAGGAGAAGAGAAGGGAAAAGGGGCATAAA
>JAQZBX010104828.1:0-10910 GCA_029593785.1 Cabassous unicinctus
AATGGAGAGAGTCTGCAGCTGCAAGCAGGATAATCCCATCCATCTTTCCCATGGGATATAAGCCCCCTCTCAATTGGAAGTGGAGTGGACATCACTATCCCAGACTCCTCAGGATGGTGGGAAGAGCTATGGACTAGAGTGGACTTACTGGTATTCTACTATAGACATGTTGTGATTCTAGCAATGGAAGAAATGACAACGTTGATGTGGAGCCGGTGGCCACTGGAGGCTCTGGGGCAGGGAGAGGGAAAAGCAGTTGTAGTATAGGGGCTTTTTTGGGGCTTGGGAATAGTCCCGAGTGACATTGCAACAACAGATATAGGCCATTTTATACCATCATATAATATGCAGAACTGTGTGAGAGAGAGTGTGGTCTACAATGTGAACTATGGTCCATGCTTAATGGCAAAGCCCAAGATGTGTTTATCAATTGCAATTAATGTGCCACACTAATGAAGGATGTTTATGTGGGAGGGTGTGGGAGGTGTGGGAGGTGGGGCATATGGGAATCCCTATATTTTTTTGTGTAACATTTATGTAATCTAAGTATCTTTTTAAAAATTTAAAAAAATTAACAAAAAATAAAAAAATTAAAAATTTGGTATAATAGAAACTAATGAAAAATAAAAAAAATTTTTTTTTTGACATTTTGTCTTTCATCACTATAAATCTGTTGCCCTTATGTACAGTGACATTTTCTTCTGTTTATTCTTCCAGTGTCTTACTTTTTTCAATTTGTCTTCAAAAAAGTTTTAGTTTACAGAAAATTCACATACCGAATACAGGGTACTCCCATATACCCAACATCCTTCCTCCTTTCCCCCTTCCCCTATTAATAACATTTTACATGTGGATGGTACATTTGTTACAGCTGATGTACAAAAATTGAAACATATCTACCAACCATGGTCAATGGTTTACATTATGGTTACATTTTGGACTGAACAATTTTATAAATTTTTATGTAATTTAACATGGCCTGTATCCATCATAGCAAGATCATGTAGAACACTTCTATTCCCCCAAAATGCACCCTGTTCCATCTATTCTATTCTTTCCTCCCCCTCCCCTCAGGACCCATGGCAACCACTAGGATTCACTCCTGGAAGGACAAGATTCATAGTTACTTGCAGCAACACTGAGGGCTTGGCACACTGGTCTGTCCTCCCCTATTAGGCACCACCCATGCTCTGGAGAGACTCTTGCCTCTCTATTTGAAAACAGCAGGCTTCCCCAGGATGGGAGTCCACCACCTTGTTTTTAGTCATCAGGAAGCAACAGACAACAGAGCAGTTCCTCAGTAGGGAGCAGTTTGGAAATGCAGGGAGAGTGTATTGTCGTAGGGAATGGGGTCACCATCGGCCTTTAGATGGTGTGGGTGGTAGGCACTACAAGTCCTGCAAGTACAGGACTTCTAGTGGTTATTCATCTACCATCTTTATATGAATATTAAATTGTTTGCTCATCTTTTACTTGGGTTACTTATAATATGAATATTAAATTGTTTGCTCATCTTTTACTTGGGTTATTTGTCTTTTGGTTGTTGAATTGCAGCATTTTATAATCTGGGTATTTAACACTTATCAGATGTATGATATGTAACTATTTTCACCCACTAGGAAGAAAGATTTTTCACTTTCTTGATAATGTCTTTTAATGCATGGGATTTTTAAATTTTATGAAGTTGAATTTAACTATTTTTTCTTTTGCTGCTCTTGCTTTTGGTGTCATACCTAAAAATTCACTACCAAACCCAAGGTCATGAAAATTTGGCCCTCTGTTACCTTCTAAGATTTTTATGGGGTTAGCTCTTATATTTGGGTCATTGACACATTTTGAATTAATTTTTTGTATGTCATGATGTAGGGATCCAACTTCAAGTCTTCCTGGCACCTGCACAAGTTAGCCTCACTAAGCCTCAGCTTCCTCTTTATAAGGTGCAGATGGAGCTGAACTCTAGGGATGTCCTGACAATTAAGTTAACAATTGTCTGCATATAGAAGTTATGGACACTTCACCTATAAGCAGAACACAAGCACAAACGAGTGTTTTGTTTTTAAAATTATTTTGGGCTTTATTCTCCAACTATAAACTTCTGGGCAGATTTTACCTGCTGAGCGATGATTGCAGGTACTTAGAGACATTTATTAATGAAGTAATAGTAAAACAATCCTCTCATCTCACAGCCTCACCCCAGGAGGCTCCATGGCAATGTTTAAAAGAGACTTTCTGCTTCCCTGTTCCCAGCCAACCTTCCAGCCTCCATTACACCATCTGAAACACCCACCAGGGTTTCAGGACTTATCAGACACCAGCACTGTTCATTTCAGTAATCGTTTGTCTCTTGATACCTAAGGAATTCTGGCCTACATGCTCCTCGTGCATATTTAAGATTACAGCAGTTTTGATTTATAGACAAATGTTCAACTCTTTCCTCTTCTTGGCAACCCTGAAGCCTGATTGACCTAGTAAAAGTCCACTAAGCCAAAGACTTCACAATTATTTCTTTCAATAGGTAACTTTCCTTTAGTTCCAAGATATACCATTTTTCCATCTCATTATACTAGGACAATTTGCAAGCACTACTAAGAGACCATTATTATTATTATTAATTTTTTGTTGGTAAAAATAAAAATTTTTCACAATACATACCAATATTTGTAAAATGATATATAAATACATATGCATATATGTGCATTTGCTTACATAAATGTTATTTTATATATATATATGTTTTTTTTTTAAAGGTGCTTAGATTACCTAATTATTACTCAGAAATTACAGGGACCCATGTTCCCCACCTCCCACACCTCCCACAACATCCCACACCAACATCCTTCATCAGTGTGGCACATCACCTGCAATGGATATACACATCCTGGGGCCTTGCCACCAAGCATAGACCACATTTCACATCATAGACCACCCTCTCTCCCACACAGTTCTGCTTAGTATATGCTGATGCAAAATGGCCTACATCTGTCACTGCAACGCCACTCATGACAACCCCCAAGTCCCGAAAAAGCCCCTGTATTTCAACTGCCCCTCCTCTCCCTGCCCTGAAAATGTCCAGTGGCCACCGTCTCCACCTCACTGTTACCATTTCTTCCATTGCTTGAATCACAATATATGACAGAACACCACCAAGTCCGTTCTAGTCCATAGCTCCTCCCCCAATCCTGGGGAGTTTGGGATGGTGATGTCCACTCCACCTCCAAGTGAGAGAGGGTTTATATCCCATGGATACGGTGGATGGGATTATCCTGCCTGCAGCTGCAGGCCCCCTCCGTTCCCTGGGATGGCCGTTGCCCTTCGTCGTCTCCTCGCCAGGTGACTTGGATGAGTCCATTGAGCTGTAGGGTAGGAGTTGCAGCTGCACCGAGATTGCCCATTATTATTTTAAGTTAGATTTATGTGTTCTTCAAATTCCCCTAATGGGACAAACCTACCTGACAGCTGGGATTTAGACCCCCATTTTAGATGTAAAAGACAAAGAGTATCTAGCAAAAGTAGACTGTGAATAATTACAATTTAATTGATAGATTTGAAATCAGTCTGGTTTCTTTCATGTTTTTCTCCTGATTTTTCATCCTTCCCAAATAATCCCTGATTCTCCTGTGATCATCTAAAACAATAATACATTGTAAGTGAAGAGAACAATTTGATCATACATTAAACAAAAAAGAAAACAATGGAAATATTCCTGAGTTATGAGATGCCATCCAGAATGGGAAATATTAAGATTAGATACCCCCAGGTCCTCCCTGTCCCACATGCCCCCCCATCCAACACCTTAAACCAGTAGCCCTCCCCACCATATAATTTACATTGTTATAGTTTACATTGTAGTTTACAACCTTTCCCTCACATTCTTGTAAGTTATGAAAGATATATAATGGCCTGTATCTGTCATTGCAATGTCATTCAGGACAATTCCGAAGTCCCAAAAATGCCCCCAAATTACACCAGTTTTTCCCTCTCCCTCCCATCCCCTCCACTGCCTCCAAATCAATGATAAAATTTCTTTCATTGCTAGAAGCACAATAAGTCTAGAGTAGAATACCAGTAAGTCTACTCTAGTCCATCATTCATTCCCCAACCCTGATAATTCTGGGATGGTGGTGCCCACTCTGCCTCTAATTGTGAGGGGGCTTAGATCCCATGGGGCAGATGGATGGGACTACCTTGCTTGCAGTTGCAGACTCTCTGTTCCTTGAGATGGTCATTGTCAATCATCATCTCCTTGTTAGTTCTCCTGGGTGAGTCCAATGAATTGGAGAATAGGTGTTGCAACTCTGTTGAGATTCAGACCCCAAGTAGTACATGGATAGTCCAAATATTTAAGTCTCTTGGAAATACACCTACCAACTCTAGGACTAACCATAGGTTCAAATAGAAGGGGCAGAAGAGCCATGTGTAGGGAAACCATACCTGAGTCCAACTCTGTCACATTGGGGATCAAAAATTCCAAAGTAGGGCCTAATGGCAGGGCACCAAACTCCTGAGATGTCTGCCCTGCCTATAATATCTGTATGTACCCAGAGCCCTCAGGAGCCCTGTTATTTGAGGCAATATTCACTTTGGCAGTCTAGGAAGTAGAGATAAAATACAAATATAAAGACTTATAGTCCCGAACTTTTGATATTTGAAATGCTAGTTCAAATGGAAGGCATAAATCATCATTTGGCTTTAAGTTTATGTGGTGAAAGATCTAGACCTGGACTGTCCAATAGGGTAGCCACCAAACACAGGTAGCTATTGAGCACCTGAAATGGGGAACATCTGAACTGAGATGTGCTGTGAGTGTAAAATCTTGCTTTACAAGATGTAATGAGAAAAAGATAATATAAAGTATCTCCTTAAAGACTGAAAATTCAATTACATGTTGAAATAATGTTTTGGTTTTTTAAAATTAATTTAATTAATTAAAGATGTGGTTCATATTATGTTTCTCTTGGACAGGGCTGCTCTAGGCTCAGAGTCTCTTCACCTCTTCCACCTGGTCCAACCTACCTGGCAGAAGCCCATGGCAGCAGCTGAGAGGTTTAATAAGTCAATGGAGACTCTCAGTTCACCATGCGATAGAATTATTGGCCAAGTTACTATGTGATTAACAATAAAAGATCATGTCATTTCTTCAGCCTAGATATTGATAATCTAGGTTCTGCCTACACTTCCTCGAAGAGAGAGTTCATGAGTCCCAAAGTGCACATATGATGGGTGGCATTGAGTTGGCCTCAGATAAAATTTACTGAATTGATAAATTACTCAAATCTTTGTCCCTTGCTCTGTTGTAGCTTCCCTTTGTAGAAATCTGGTAATTAAAAAAAATGTCATAAGATTGGACTCACCTCCTCTCCAATAGGTTCTCCTCTGGCCTCCAGCTCTTTCCACTGACAGCTCAGATCTGGCATGAAAGCCATCAACCAGTGGCTTCTAGACACAGCGGCCCCCCTCCCACCTCCTTCACATCCTGCCTCTCCTCTTCAATTCAATCACATTTTGATTAAATTTGGCAGAAATGAGTGTTTTACTCATGACATAGAGAGGTAGGACAAAGGAGAACTTTTTATCCTGAGAATATTTTTCCCTTAATATGGCTAAAATATCATATTATCGTTATAGATGACATCTAAGTGATATTTCTATTGATGATAACACTTGGGATTAGGACAGAAACTTTTTAAACTATTTGACAAAATTGTTAATTCTTATGAAATGGATGGAACTAGTTTCAAACACTTTCTGCTCACAAAGTAAAACTTTCTCATAATTAGATTAAGAAAAGTAAATCTACTCACAAGATGAATTTCACTTCTTCAAAAGGGCTGTTTCCCCATGACTGCCAAGAGCCACTTTTTGATGTTTGGTTAATAAAATCCCAGACAATTCCCCCGCAATCAAACAGCCAGCCAAGTTCCTGTGTAGGTTAGTCAAGTACAGAGTCCAAAGAAAGAATCTCTTCCTTATGTTTTTACTAATTACTTTGCATGTTATTAAATGACGTATATTTGTCTTTTTAAACAAATCATTTTTGTTGTCTTCAAAATAAATCCTCATGGTTTTAGATGACTCACAGGTGATCAGGTTTTGAGACATGGGAATGAAACACTGGGAAATGTGGGGACGGTTGAGTGTGGGAGATTAGATTACATTTTGGTGATTAAATTAAATTGTCTTTCATTCCCATGATCATCATTTACTGTTTTTTTCTGGATACTCTCTTCATTTCAAATCCAAAGCGCAGACCTAAGTTTCCTGCAATGGTCTGTTGCAAGGCTCTCTTGCTGATGCAGTAGAGCTTTTCCTTTTTATTTCTACCATCAAGATAAATATAGCAACTTGAATACCTGGATCCACTGTCTTATGATTTTGATTGACTTCAATTATTCTGTTTTAGATATGATTTCCTGTGAATTGTATTATTTTAGTTTTTCTATCAGTTTTGGGATTAATGACTCAATGATCATTTTCTGATTCTGAAAATCTTCATCTATCAATTGACAGCTATGCTCCTTATATTCTAACAATGGACAGCCCTGATATGTCAGCTTGTCACATCTCAGGGTAAAGCTCAGCTGTGATTTGATGACTCCTCCCTCCAACTGCCTCTGGAGAAACGTCCCCCTCTGGTGAGCTCTGATGCACATCTCCCAGAGCCATTCAACACACTCTCCACGAATCCCATTAGATTCTGCATTGTCCTCACAGCTTGTAGGCTCCAGGTTAGATTTCCCTACTGTACTGCTAGGACCTCCGTAGTGTCCTTTACACAGAAATTATCTATGATGTGGTTTCCTGCAGCGAGTGACTCTTGGTTGGGTGGTGAACTGTTAGGAGCTGCTGGTGGTTAGCCAGAGGCAGGAGGGCTGAGGGATCCGTGCCGAACCCAGTATCCATGCAAGGAGCAGGAGGCAGCACAGGGGAACCAGGAGTTGGAGGCAGAGATGGCACAAGAAGAGAATGTGGCAGAGCTCTCCAGGATGGGAATTCAGTATTCTCTCATTTATTGAGTGATTCTCCACCCACTGTGACAATGCCCTGTGAACATTTGAACATTTTTATATACCTTATATTTATGCTCAGGTGAGCTGCCTCCCATGCATCCCCCATCCCTGACACCCCACACCAACAATCTTCCCCCGCCCCAGTTGTAACCTTTCTGTGATCCAAAGCTTCTTCAAAGATGAAACCATTACAATAGGTGGATACAATTAATAGGAAAATGAAATAATAATGATAAGTTTAAATTTAAGAGATAAAATACATAAACTTAAAAAAAAACTAAAAATAAAATAAATTTAAAAGATTGGGATATTTAAAAAATGAAAAATATTAAAAAATTTTTTTTTTTGACCTTTTGCCTTACATCACTGCAATACATGGTGTCCAGTCTGTACCGTGGCACCTTCCCCCTCTTGTTTCCCAGTGTCTCACTATTTTTCATTTTGTTTTCAAAGAAGTTTAGGTCACAGCAAAGTCACACACAGAATACAGGAGACTCATATACCCAACATCCTCCCCCTTCCCTCCCCCCATATCAATATGCTTTTTTATGTGGATGGTGGCATTGTTATAACTGATATACAAATAGTGAAACATCGCTACTAAACATTTGTCAATGGTTTACATTTTAGACCATACACTTTTATAAATTTTGATGGTATTTACCATGTCCTGTGTCCATCACTGTATGGTAATGAAGGACATTTCTACTGACCACTAAATACCCCCTGTTTGATCTATTCTATTGCTCCCACCCCATCCCTCCAGGGCCCATGATGACCTCCTGGCTTGACTAGTTGGATGACAAGATTCATGATTACATGCAACAAGAGGTCTTGACACACTGGTTTGTCCTCCCCTATTAGGAACCACCCTTGCTCTTGAGAGACTCCTGCCTGTCTATTTCTGAACAAATCGGTCCTCCCAAAGAAGGGAGAAGTAAATTGAGCAGTCTCAGGAGCTAGTGTCTGTAAGATAGGTTTACAAGAAATAGAAAGAGAAGAGAAGGTTGTGAGCCATCACCCACACGGACGTAATCTACTGTAAAGTGATAGAGTGTAGTTGTGTATTGAAGAGATAGTACAGGAGGGTAGTGAAATTACTGGGTTCGGGGTGCAGGGTCGACAGATAGGTAGATTGGGAAGGGTGGGTCAGAAGGTCCAGGGTACTGGGGAGAGCGTTGGGAGAGGGACCAGGTGAACACTGGGGATTTGTGGGTGTATTAGTCAGCCAAAGGGGTGCTAATGTGAAATACCAAAAATGGGTTGTTCTTTATAAAGGGTATTTATTTGGGGTAGAAGTCCACAGATACCAGGCCATAAAGCGTTAAGTTTCTTCTCACCACAGTCCATTGCCACGTGTTAGAGCAAGACAGCTGCCGATGTTTGCCAGGGTTCAGGCTTCTTGTGTTCCTCTCTTCCTGGGGCTGCATTTCTCTCTGGGCTTAGGTCTTCTGGTTCCTTCACAAGGTCAGCTGTAGACTATCAGGCGAACGGCTCACTTTTCTTCTGGGGCCTTTTCTCCATCAAAACTGCTTCTCAAAAACTGCTTTCTCTGTCCTTTTGCTTGGCCTTTTATATTCGATTCCCCCACCCACCAAGGGGTGGGGCTCAATGCCCTACTGACGTGGCCCAGTCAACACCCTAATCATAACTTAATCATGTCCAGATTAACAGATCAGTTTACAAGCATGATCCAATTATATTTTTGGAATTCATAATTAAATCAAACTGCCCAACTGCAACAGTGGGTATGAGGTTGAAAGTACAGAGTGGGGATGCTCTTATGGCAATGACAAGGAAGGGTCACTGGTTTAGGGTTTTGGTTGGGGGGGCATTCAGGACAGGGCACACCTAAAGCAGGATTCTAGGGAGCGAGTGCTTATTCTATCAAAAAATAATTTTTTAAAAAAGAAAAAGAAAAAAAGAAGTAAGAAAAAGGTGATATGACATAATTAATATATATTATTTAAACATATATATCCAAAATATTATCATTTCTTCCACAACACCAGCCACATTTCAAACACTCAGTAATCACATGTACCCAGCAGCCACTGCATGGACAGAACAGATACTGCTCATTTCATGCTGGAAATTTCTTTTGGACACTGCTTTTCAACATATCCACAGCTATAATTTGCTTCATGACACTCATAAACTAATCCTTTCTCCAGCTTTGTTACTGAAAATTAAATCAATGCTCAAACTCCTAAAGGTCAGAGTCAGCAGGTGACAAAACCACACACACATAGTTGTTTTTCAGGCAGGAAGAGCTTCATAATGGATGTAGAAATTGTCCCTCTTGCAATTTCCTAGCCACATTGTTCGTATCTCATAAAATTTATTAAATCAAGATATTTAGAACTCACCCCTCCTTCTGAATTCTGGGCTTCAAATTGCTTATGCAAGTGAGCTCGTTTCTGGTGGAAAATGGAACCAGTATGTGTTTTGTATTGGAAAGTTCTCTCATCTTTTTTTTTTTTGGATCCAAATTTTTTTTTAAACTTTATTTTGTACATTTAATAATTGAAAATATAAACAATTAAAAACTAAAAAAGTAACACAGATGAATAAATATATACATTTCTCAATTAAATGTAATGGATACATATAAATTTTTTTTTGAATCAAACAATATGTTACACAATATATTTTGTTCATAGTAATGCACTCATACAGTATTTGTCCTTTTGTGTCTGGCTTGCTTCACTCAACATAATGTCCTCCAGGTTCATCCATGCTGCCATATGCTTTATGACTTCATTTCTTCTTACAGCTGCATAATATTCCATCGTGTGAATAGACCACAGTTTGTTTATCCATTCATCTGTTGATGGACATCTGGCTTGTTTCCAGCTTTTGGCAATGGTGAATAATGTTGCTATGAACATCGGTGTGCAGATGTCTGTTCGTGTCACTGCTCTCAGTTCTTCTGGTTTTATACCCAGCAGTGGTATTGCAGGGTCATGTGGCAAGTCTATATTCAACTTCTTTAGGAATGGCCAAACAGTCCTCCATAGTGGTTGTACCATTCTGCATTCCCACCATCAGTGAAGATGTGTTCCTATCTCTCCACATCCTCTCCAACACTTGTAGTTCTCTGTCTTTTTAATAGTGGCCATTCTGATAGGTGTGAAATGATATCTCATTGTAGTTTTGATTTGCATTTCCCTAATCATGAGTGATGTTGAGCATTTCTTCATGTGTTTTTTTGCCATTTGTATTTCTTCTTTAGAGAAATGTCTATTCAAGTCTTTCACCCATTTTTGAATTGGGTCATTTGTCTTTTTATTGTTGAGTTGTAACATCTCTTTATATATCCTATATTAAACCCTTATCAGTTATGTCATTTCCAAATATTTTTTCCCATTGAGTTGGTTGCCTTTTCACCCTTCTGACAAAGTCCTGTGAGGTACAAAAGTGTTTAATTTTGAGAAGGTCCCATTTATCTATTTTTTCTTTTGTTGCACGTGCTTTGGCTGTCAGGTCCAAGAAACCACCACCTACTACAAGGTCTTGAAGATGTTTCCCTACATTTTCTTCTAGTAGTTTTATGGTCTTGGCTTTTATATTTAGATCTTTGATCCATTTTGAGTTGATTCTTATATAGGGAGTGAGATAGGGGTCCTCTTTCATTCTTTTGGTTAAAGATATCCAGTTTTCCCAATACCATTTGTTGAAGAGACTGTTTTTTCCCATTAACATGGACTTGGTAGGTTTGTCAAAAACCAGTTGACTGTATAGGTGAGGGTATATTTCTGGGTTCTCAATTCTATTCCACTGATTGATGTGTCTATCTTTATGCCAGTACCATGCTGTTTTGACCACTGTAGCTTTGTAATATGTTTCAAGGTCAGGCAGTGAAATTCCTCCCACATTGCTCTTCTTTTTTAGAATGCTTTT